>JACXSJ010001606.1:0-41873 GCA_014851325.1 Pentalonia nigronervosa
CCTAATTCAATGTAACAGTTTTGTATGAAAATCGTCATCCACCCACCTAAAGATTCAAATGGAAAAACCTGAAGACTACAGAACTCTAATCCGTTTCTTAAAGGAAAATGATGCAGAGTTTCACACTTGTCAGCTCCAATCTGAAAAACTGTATAGAGTTGTTATATGGAACCTCCACCCCACTAACTTAGTATCTGAAATATCCTCAGCAATTGAGGAGTTCGGTTTTGCGACTAAACAAGTCACAAACATTAGACACGATCTAACTAAAAACCCTCTCCCTTTGTTTTTTGTTTATTTTGTGCCGGACTCAAGCAACCAAGATTTCTTTAAAGTCACGTTACTCTTGAATACAAAAATCAAGATCGAAGAACCGCACAAACGTTGGGAAATCTCCCAGTGTATAAACTTTCAATTGTACGACCACACCAGTGCATACTGTGCTTATGCACCATACCTTAACATGCAACAAGTCATCAGACACTCCTGCTATCTGCGCCCTATGTAGCGGAAATCGTCCAACCAACTACAAAGGCTGCACCGTGTATAAAGAACTTCAAAGCCGTCGCCATCAACCATCCACCACTACCAAATTCAAACAACATTATCAACAACACCAGCCCACTCCATATCCAGCCCAGCCAAGCAGTTCAACAGTCAACTATCCGCTGCCAAATCCACAGGGTAGATCCTATGCACATGTTACTGATAACGACACCACATATAGCTTGCCAACAAATCCAGCTCCTCTCATTGAGAATAATGCTTTTTCAAATTTTATAAACGAATTCAAGTCCATCATTAATCCCCTAATTTCTCTCTTTACCTCCTTAATAACTAAGCTTCTTGCCACCCAACAAAATCCCTAATTCATATACTTTCAACTCTCTCCTTATTTGGAATGCAAATGGACTCAATAGACATAAAAATGAATTACTAGCCACACTACAAAACAAAAGAATTGACGTTGCACTAATTTTTGAAACCCATTACACCAACACATCTACTCTTAAATTACTCAGCTATAAATGCTTTCACACCTGCCATCCTGACGACACAGGCCGTATTGGAGCAGCAATAATTGTCAGATCCACACTCCAATTCTACCCTTAACCTAAGTACCAAACCCCACATATACAAGCTTGTACCTTATCTTTAACACTGAACCATCAACCTATTACAATATCAGCAACATACTGCCTACCACGTCACAATATAACACCAAATCAATTTAACGACTACTTTAAGTATCTCGGATCAAAATTTATAATAGGAGGAGACATAAATGCTAAGAATACCCAATGAGGATGCCATACAAACAACCCCCGTGGCAACCTTTTACACCGTATCATAACACTCCAGCAATATAAAATACTCTCTTCTCCTTCTCCCACGTACTGACCTAACTCGTCCAGAAAAAGACCCGACTTACTCGATATTTACATAACGAAAATCTCAAACAGTCTTAACTGTCATATAACTAATTTACATGAACCCTGCTCAGACCACTCCCCTGTTCTGCTTACAATTGACACATTACCCTCCCCTCATTAGACCTTTCCCTCCGTCCCTCACGAATGGCCATATGGATTGGGAACACTTTTAACTTACTCTAGATAAACAAATAAATCTAAAAATTCGTCTTAAATCTCCCTCCGATATTGATGATACAATTAACTCGTTCATCAGTTCCATCTAAACAGCTGCCTGGTCTTCGTCTACTCCAATACCGCCAAAATCCACAAATCAAAATCTCCCTACCTACGATAGATATCTAATTGCTACCAAACAAGGTATTTACAGAGCTATTTGGCAAAGAACCCATTATCCATCTGACAAACGTCACTATAATAATCTAACACAAAAACTAAAATGCACTCTCTGAAATTCGAACAGAGAATTTTAATAAACATCTCTCCTCACTTACCACAAAAGACAACTCGATATGGAAAGCTATGAAAAATATATTACGAACTCCACCACAAATATACGTCCTTAAGAATCCAGACGGTACCTGGACAACAAGCGATGAAGAGAAGGTAGAAATCTTTCGCGAACACCTCAAATCGACTTTAAACCACACTACTCATTACTCAGTCCCATCAAAGTTGACGAAATAAACACATCTCTTAACTCTCCTTTACCTTTGACAATGCCACCCAAACACATATCTCCTCATGAAGTTGCATACCTAATTAATAAATCACAGAAACACAAATTTCCCGGCTACGATTTAATCACATCCGAAGTTACAGTTCATCTCCCAAAAAAGGCGTTACTGTTCCTCATTTTTATTTACAAATCTATGATAAAGCTCACATACTTTCCTTTATTCTGAAAATATTCAATAATAATAATGATCCATAAGCCAGGCAAACCCACAGAAATGCTTCAATCGTTCAGACCAATCAACCTCTTACTTTACTTCTAAAATTTTTTTGAAAAACTGATTCTTAAACGCCTCCCACCAATCATAGAAAAAAACCTTCCCAATACTCAATTCAAATTTAGGCATAATCATTCCACAATACATCAGATCTACCGTATTGTAGATAAGATCTCCTTTTCCCTTGAAGAAAAGCTCATATGCACAGGAGTGTTTCTTGACGTTGAACAGGCATTTGATCGAGTTTGGCATCAAGGGCTCCTCCACAACCCACTACTCAAAACACAACAGTATCTGACTTTGCGGACGACAAAGCACTACTTGCATGCCACTCTGACCCAGACATAGCTGCCTCCTTTATGCAAACCCATCTTGATCTACTAGCCTCATGGTACATAGAATGAGCCTAAAATTAAACCAAACGAAATCGCTCTACTCTACCTTCACACTACACCTTAGAGTTTGTCCACAACTATTCCTCAACAATCAACCTTATTATATACTATTTAATTTTATTTATATATTATTATAATTACTTTCAAAACGTTAAATATCTTGAACTAATTCTAGACTCCTGAGGCTCCTCATATACGCTCCAAACGTTTAACGCTTAATGATCGTAGCCGTCAACTAAGACACCTACTGATCTCTAAACATATTCATCTGAATAACAAACTCCTTATTTACAAAATGCTACTCAAACCAATATGGGTCTATGGTATACAGCTCTGGGGATCAGCAAAACCTACTAACATCAATAAAATACAAACCTATCAATCCAAAACTCTAAGAAAAATCACTAAAACACCTTATTACATTTCTAATTACACACTCCATCACGACCTCTCCATACCCTTCGTTACAGACATGGCTAAAACACACTACAAAAGTTTCCATAACCGTCTTTTAAACCACAGAAACCCACTCATACACGATATCTCTTCCTTGCCTATTCCTGGAAATCCTCCCAAACGGCTAAAGAGCAATCGATGTAGAAAACTACTGACTAATTAAATATTAATACTCATGTCTTTTTTTTTCTTTTCTTGTAGTACCTCAACTGGGAGGCTTCTGCGCTCTGTATATTTATCTTGTTACTATCTATTACTTTTTCAATTGTTCTTATTGTTCTTTTTTTGCAACAGATTGAATAAAACATTTATTAAACAAAATAAAAATTGTTAATGTCTATAAATAGTTAAAAAAATCAAAATATTTAAAAGAATGTATCATGAATATAATACATGATTTAATGATATAATAAACATATAGAAAAAATTTCAAGTATATCCAGTTATTCGTTTATCGTTTTTGAATTACAAAATAAGAAAATTGTTTCATAGGAAAATGTTAGTTTACTGGTGAATATCCAATGTTTATAATTTCAAACGTTCATAAAAAATTAGTTTGACATTCCGATGAACTTCTTTTTTGTCAAAGGTAGAAAAATCATGTGTTGAATCTTCAAATCATGGGTTTTTAAAATGAAATTTTTTTATGAATTTTTTAAAAAAAATTGCAAATTTTTGTGATTTTGTCGACATTTTTTTTTTAGACACATGTTAAACCTATTGTAGATTTACGATCAACTTTTTTTTTGATTTTCACTAACAATAAGTTATTAAAATATATGTATTCAATTTTCAAGTTTTTTGACAGAACGAAAAAATATTTGACAACACAACATTGTAAAATCAATACATTCTATTCGCTTCGCTCGGAATCTCTTTAGATTTGGCCATCAGACCTTTGTCTGGTGGCCAAATTCTCGCAGGGCCTTAGTTTGGCTTATCTAACCTACCATACTAAATATTACATATATTATCTCATTTTGAATGGCATTTTAATTTTAATTACATATATGGTGCGAGGACCACTATTTTGATACATTATAGATCATTCCGGATTCGAGAATCGTTTAAAAAATAAAGTCCCCCTGTTAAGGACTTAAAATATTTCAAAGATAACCTTAATTTTTAGTTTATTTATTAAAGTAAAGAGGAGCAATATACTGCCTAAGTTACATATAGCATATTATATTATATTATATTGCTTATTAAAATTTAGGAGTGATTAAATTTATATAAGTGGTGGTTGGTTTGAACAAAAATATCGCGACGTGTCGACGTACAAATGGAGGCAACTTGTTGGAGTCCAGACTATCTGTTATGATACTATTACACTGTGTACATTATTTCAAATATTTAAATATTTTACATTCTTGCCTACGGAATTATTAAGGCTTAGATTTAAATTTGCTAAAAATATTTAAAAATAACCTTTAAAAAAATACATTTATATGACCTAAAAAATATAAAAATGCCCAAAAATGAATTTTTTTCAAAAAAAAACATAAATTACATACTAATGAAGTAAATAAATATTAGATTTGAGCAAAAAAAAAAAATGTTTAACACAACTAAAAGCGTCCAACAATCAGCCACACGCACCACCGATTTGATATTATCACTTGATAAGAAAATACGTCGATAAAAGTAGAATGAAATTAAATCAGCTTATTAGCAACCTATTGGTTGGTGTGGCATAAAGATAAAATTCAGCCTTGTCTAATTTAAAACCAGATTATCTAATGTTGTATAGTTCAAAATAAAAATGTTTTATATTACATAGTACTAAAAACAATGTATTAAAAGCGTCAAAATTGCCCCAAAAAAATGTTGAAATTAAAATATGGAGTACTTGAAATACAATAATTGTAGCTTGAAAAGCATTGTGTATGACATTCCAAAAAAAAAGATGTAAATGCATTGAAATCCGAGCCCTAGTAATTATAAAATATTATGCTTATACAATAAAAGATAATTATTTTATTCTTAGTATTATTTTATAATATGCATGTATATGATGAATATTTATTCATATAGATCTCTACATATAGGTAATATAACATTTATACATTAATAATGTAAAATACAATATGTTAATATGATGAGAAATTAGTTTCTTTTTTAGGTCTAAATACATTATAATTATCAAGTAAATTGTTATGAACATCTAAAGAAAAAAATGACAGTATAGATATCTATAGACTGTACTATAATACCTACAAAGAAATATATTTGTTGAAACTCAGTTTCATAACTTATTTTAAAATTTGATACATCATAAAATATAATATGTGTAAAAGCAATTACAGGTAATATTAGTTTATAAATACAGATTAAAATATTAAAGATAGATTAATATAGATATGCATAATTCCTCCTGATAAAATAGATAAGTACCTTGACTATTATTGTACTTTGAATGAGACAAATTAAAATAGGCAATGTAACTTATAATGATGCATTTTGAGAAACCCACAGTAAATATTTAAAAAAAAGTAAATATGTATTTATTTTTTTTTAACACTAGTTTTATAAAAAATGGGGAGGGGGAATTAGAGTATTAAAAGTCTACTTTCTCTAAAAATAGAATACAAGATGGAAATATCTGCGTTCCATTTGTTTCAATTCTAAAAGAATATAGAATAAATAAATAAACTTACCTTTAAACAATCGGTAAAAGCATGGTCTTTTTAATTAAATTAGAGTATTTAACAACAAATCACTTTCCGGGAACAAATCTTCAGATTCAGATTATATTAAAAAATCTGCATGTGAAATTAATCCATTCATAGCATTTAATATTTATCATACAAATGTATTTATAATACAATGAATAATAAATTCACAGAAAAAAAATAACGCGAAGTACACTGAGATATTGAGACATGAGATATTTTTTTTCTATATATTTTAAAGAAAACCGAGTAATAAAATCAATGAATTTGTTAAAATTTGATTAAATATTTTTATTCTTAAATTAAAGAAAATATTTTTAAATTGATTATATTATCTTTGAAATGATAGAATTTGTCATAAATGTTAAGAAAACAATAAAATAGTAAATCAATGGAATAAAACTATAGAAATTAAACATGTAATTTCCCTGCATGTATTTTCATTGTTTTTGAACTTTTATTAGTTAATTAAACTTATGCCAGATCAGATTAAAACTAATTATAAAAATTTATGAATTTCATCACTTTAATTACTTTAACAATAAGTGATCAGAGCGCAATGGTTTCTATACAATTATTGCATATATTTTTTTCGTTTTCACATTTACTGATTTTTGTCAGTTATTTTCAGGAATCATAATAGTTTGAAACTAGTGGTGACATTTTTTTCGCATAATACAATGTTCATGCCTATTTATTATTACAGTTCATAATAAAATAATTGTAAATAATATGTCGAATATATATTTTTTGTTTAGTTAAGCATCATTTGGCGGTCTGCAGTTGATCTCTGGTCAAACAAACTTATTAAATAATAACGTTTCTAAATTCAAGGACTCACTGCAAAAACAGACAATTACGCTTTTTAATACATTCCAGGATGATCAAAATACACTTTGAAAGGGGATCAAAGCCCGATTTTCAAAATTATAATTATAGAAGCTAAAATATGTATTTGATAATGCACATTATTTGTTATTTTTCGAAAAAAATTTTTAGTACTATTTAAAGTAAAATGAAAATTCGGGCTTTGATCCGACCTGCAAAAACTACTCATCTTTCAGATTAAGGAAAAACGATCGAAATCCGAAACATCAACGAGGCGTGAGAGTTTTTCCTGTAAAATCATTTTTGTTATCTAAATGAAATGCTTGGATGAATAACGATCGAAATCAACGTTGACTTGTGCGTGTGCGTGCGTAAATGCAAGGCGAATGTAATATTAAAGCTCACTTACACTAAATATCCATTTACGCCAAAGCCGTAATTGTGGGGGGGGAGTCCGGACCCTCCGAAATTTGTTTTCAGTTACGGCCTCGGTTTACACACTCACACACAACACGGCCCGCGCACCACCGACACAATGTGAATTGAATCGCCTAAATTTTACTATTTAATAAATGGCCGGCCCCGATACTGTTAATGCTTAAAAATTATAGGTTTTTGAATTCTATGAAAGACACTGGACATGTACGTGGGTGACTCTGTTGATTTCTCTATGTAGATCTGTATAATATGTCTTATTATGTAAAAATGTAATGAACTTGACCCGACTTGGACTTATCTGATTTTTTCCTATAATCATCATTTTTTTTTTTTTTATTATATTATTTAAAAAAAAAACAAAACTACATTATTTGACATTAATCAAGTTGTAGAAAGGACACATACTATATATTATTACTTAATAAATTTACTTATTATATATCAAAATGAGACTATTATTTGCAGTAAAAACTAGATAAGCACATAGTATACGGACTTATCCGATTCTTGCACCGAAAAATAAAAGCAGATTAAAGTCTATATTTTACTATAGAATTATACTTATACGTGTTTATAACGTAATGTAGTACTAATCTGGTTGTTGCACTAATATTTGAACGGAACGATGAGTGTATTAATTTTCAATTGAGATTGTTTTTTTTTAAAAAAAAGAAAAATACATATTTGAGTACACGATTCGTAGTAAAAAAAAAAAAAAATGTTTCAATTTTCAACTTAGATATCTTTTTTGATAGGAAATTGAATCAAAATAGTTGATCAGAATTAAAAATTCACGCGAATAAACTTTTCATAATATTCAGAAAAGCCAAAAAGAAATATGGGGAATAGCAGGAATTGGATTAGCAGCATCTAAGTTTTGAAAATGTAGTACAAGATTCTTTATAAGTTTTTCGATCTTAAATAAAAAAAAAAAGTTTACCAAAATTTATTTTTTACAAGTTTTTGAATAATAGTTTACGACATTGAATATTCTGCACCCATAAAATAACTATTGCTCATCGAACGATTTTATTTATTTTGTTGTAATAATATAATTATACGTTAATTGGTACATAGGCGCAACTAGGGGGGTGCTCGGTAGTACTGAATCACCCCAAGCTCTAATTAAGTACTCCCTGGCCCCTGTTATAAAACACTAAACACGCGAGAAAGGAGCGATGTCTTTTTTTTCTTTTATGGTTTTATTATTAAAAGAAAAAGAGGCTTCTCCCGACAAGTTGCAGTTACGATTCTAATTCCAGGTCTGCAACATCTAAACGTAGTTTTTTAAAGTATGTAATAAATTAAAAATTGGTTGGAGTACAAGCAGTATATTGAAGCAACGGTTTACTTACTTATTTGAATATTTAAATAAGTATACATCATTTTAGCATCCCCTAAAATGTGGATCTAATTGCGCCTATGGGAAAGTATATATTAATAAATTGTTATATCATTATGTATAGTAAATATATATTTATATATTTTCAATATTTAACATTAATACAAATAATAATTATAGTCGGTTACATAGAATTGCATATTATATATTGTAATTATTATGTTACGTTGTTTTCTCTTGTCCGGAAAATTCGTGAAATATAATATTTTGCATCCTATATGCGTAGGTATATATATATATAGTAAAAATATAGTATGTACTATATAATATTATATACAGTTATATATATATACGAACCTACAATAAAATTATATTTTTATTATATGCTTATGTATTATAATATATAGAAACGATGGTATCATTAATATAAAATGTGTTATCTCAATACGTTTATAGTACCTAATTGTATATTATATTAATTTCGTTTCGAACTGTTTATCAAGTATTTGCAGCAGTGGGTGAGCAGGTGTTTCTCGCCGTGGACACCGTTGCCGTTGGCCAGCCGGTGCTGGTGGTGGTTATGATGGCCGTTCTCGTTGGACTTGTGCGACGATATCTCGCGCGTGTACACGTCCAGACCGTACTGGCCCTCTTCCGGGAACCCGATCAGGAACGTGATGAAGTCGTCCACGATTGTATGCGAAATGTACTTGGACAGCCGTTTCTCCTCCACGCCGTTCTTGTGCAGCGTGGCCATGAAGTCCGTCAGCGGCTTCGACATCCTAAACTGGATTTCCAGTTCCCGGCCAGCAAACACCAATGGGTCCTGTGGGCGGAGACGAAGACGAGATTAAAACACGGTAAATAAAACTTCTGGTCATTTTTTTTTTGTTCCGTCAAGTGTTGGGTATATGAGTGGGGAGGGGGGTAAGGTGGGCATATTTGGGTATATTTGAGGGGGGCGAGGTGGGCATCATTTTCCCCTGTTTGATTGTAAAAGCAGTTAAATTTTTGGTGAAATAATACGCAACTACGGTTTTTCTAATTTTCGGCAAATATAATATTGTGTAAGTATTAGAAGTTTAGAAAACTATTATCACGATAATAATTAATATTTATGGTTTTCTAGTTCTAATAGGTAAATAGACACTGATACTAAATACTATGGAAATTATAAATAAAAACCATCACTCTTAAATTGATCTATGATTTCAAAAAAAAAACCTCTATAATAGAACTGGTTCCTATTTAAAAATATTCAATTTTTTAATTTTATTTTAGCAGTTTTATATTGTAATTTAATTTGTACGAACCCTCTAGAAATGTATAAAATAACGCCACCATAGTTAATTAGCTTCCGCGTTTTTTTATGTAAAATGATACTATTTTTGCTTCAGACTGGTCAAAACTTTTCCCCCTTACTATTAAAAACTGAAATGACGTCACTGAGGTATATGGGAAAAATACATTAAACCTCTATACAGCGGGCGCTCTGAATAACGGTCAAAATATAAGATGATAATTTAGGGCTAGAACAGTAGCGTCATTTGCGGGAGGGAGTGGAGGGCAAGGTGGACATTTACCCCTGCCTGATTGTATGAAATCATTCCAATTGTTGAGCCGGTTGTTGGTGAAATAACATGATTATATAATTATTTTAATTTTGAGAAAATATAATATTGTGTAAAGTACTGACAAACTTTTTTCACGATAATAATAATAATTAATATTTATAGTTCTTTTACCTCAAATATATAGGAGCGGATACTATAATCTATAGAAATCTTAAAAACAATATGATATTACTCTTAAATTTGTCCATGATTTCGAAAAAATCTCTACAATAGAACGTATCAAATTTAAAATTTTTCCATTTTTCAATAAGGTTTTGCAGTCGTGTTTCATATTGTAATTTAAATTGTTCAACACTTCTAGAAAAGTATAAAATGCCACTAAGGTAGGTACCATAATTATTTAGCTCTTCCACGTCTGTTTTGATATAAATTAGACTATAAAAGTACACTTTTGCTACCTCATACGCGTATAAAGTAATATAAGACGGGAATTGTATCAAGGTAAGAATATAAGTGGAAGTTATTTGGGAGCGACGTGTTCTGTTTTTTTTTTTTTTTGATTCAGTTATAAAACTTTTGATCCTCCTGTTAAAAATTGAAATGACACCACTGAGCTAGGGACTTCATGCCCTAAAAAACCTTAAAATATCCATGCATTTATGGCTTAATAAATTCCTAAATATACTATTAAAATATGCATTTAAAAATAAAAAACCTTAGTCTTTAATCCCTAGACAATATTTGCATAATTATAATTTATATTATATAATTACTTTTAACTATCGGGAATCACGTGTGCGATATATCAACAAGTAACAATGTGAGTGATCTGTGAGAATAACACTAATTTTATGTAAATAAAACCATCAAAATAATATCTCAGGTCCAAGAAATCTATTTAAAACTATGTTTTTTTTATAAAATATTTATAAAACTTAAACCTTTATATCAAAAATGGTTAAGTATGCACTTATAAATGAAAAATAGTCAAATATGTAAAATATGCAACTAAAATTTTTTAATATTAACTCGTATTGTTATGAAACATTTTTCTATATTACTTAGCTGTTTTGAATGATTATTAAAAAACACACAAACTCCTAGAAGTCCCTAGTCCTAAATTAATAAATAATAGAAAATAATATGTATAAGGAATTACTAAAGTGCGTGGTTTGCCTAAATTATTTATGACAGTTTTAAGCCATAAGAGTAGATTTAAGTAATTTAACTTTGTACACTATAATAATAATAGGCCCATGATGTAATAATGCAAACATTTAACAAGACGTTCTATAAACTAGAACATTGCAAAAAAATAATATTTATCTATGAACATTTTATATTTTGTTAAAATTGTGTAAATATTATATAAATTGTACATTTTTATAAAACTATTTTTAAAGATTGTTTTTCTTAGTATGATATACATTTTATGAATTCAAAAACTACTCGTTCAAGTTTTCATTTAAATACATCAATATTTTCAAAAAAATGATCTACTTAACATTGTACCCACAGCAAAAAAGGCAAAGCCTCTCATTTTTACGCGTATCATTCAACGTCTTATCCCCTCCCTTAAACAATTTCTAAGTACGCTGCTATTGTTTATAGTATATACCTATGAAACAATCATTATTTAAACTTAAACAACAAAATTGAGTCGTTGACTTTATTGAGTTTTTATTATTCAATTTTTTTAGGTTTTTTAAACTCTCCCTGCAATATGCGCGGGTGCGCGCGTTATAAAAATATAATTTACCTGATGTGATATGGGTATGAGGCCAAAGAGCCGCGTAGCTTTTGTAGGACCCCACTCGCCGCTGGCGCAGTCCGGCAACGGCACCATGACTGTTTGCAATTCTTCACAAATGATTTTGAACTTGCACACGCTCTTGAACTTCATCGGCTCTCCGGTCAGATACTCTTTGGGCGTCACCGAATTGGCGAATATATCCAACAGGAAAGCGCCGCTGTTGGGCGCATGCACGCGGAACGATACGATATTGCCCAGGACAGACTTGAACCATACACACACACACGTAAATATAATATTATAATCAATTGATAATAAACAATTACCCCATCACACTAAAATATGTATTATGTCATACGTGTTCCACTGCGGTACCTTTAAATACGCATATATTTATGGCGCAGCGGTTCCCATTTTGGAGGGGGGATGGGGGTAAAACAGGATTTTTTGCGGAGTAAAGACTAGACTCAATTTTTTTTTATTTGATGCACTTTATACTTATTATTATAATAATTAGTAATTACTAATATTATTTCATTACCTTTAAATAATATTTACACAATGTACTCTCTCTAATTATACGCGGGATGTATATAATAAAATGTGTATTGTGTTTTTGTTTTTTTAACTTGGTTTTTTTTAGGGGGGGGGGGGGAAGAGTGGTAATTCAAAAAGATTGGGAACCGCTGATTCACGAGTATAAAATACAATTCATATACGTGTATATTATAATTAAATAATAATAGATGTCAGTGCAAGCATATACATAACTTTTGTATAGTGTGGTGGAGGAGATCAGTTCTAAACAAATTATCACAGGAGGAATATTTTTAAGCCTAGGTACCTAAGCATTAAAATAATAAAAAGGACTACGAGGAGGGAGGATTTGATATAAATTTAAGAAAATAAAATAACAATACCTGTATAAATGTATCTAATATATCTTATAGTATAGAAACTATAGAAATATCTTCTTCAATTATATCATACTAAATGAGTATACTTCATTTGTTGGAAAAAAAAATTATCCTTATTTGAAAACTCATGAGTTTTGAAAACTGATAGATATAATATAAAAATAATATAATTATCCAATAATATCATATTATATAATTTCTCATAATTTTCATTTTATAGTAATTCTAAAAATTAGGATGAATTATGCAGGATATTTAAATAAAACAAAGTATAAACTCTAACTGTCTTTTAATTAATACCTGGTCACGGGTCATGGGACCTACAGGATATCCGATCAGCCCTGAATGACTATATATACAGAGTGATTCAACATTTATGTTACTTTATTGATTCAAAATAGAGAAAAATATACGATACAAAAATTTTTTGATGTATTTTTTTTTTGTTTTTAATATCTAAAATGATTTGTACAATTTATAATTTTTTACAATATTTTAAGGAGATTTTGGACGGTCAACTTTAGAAATTTATAATAACTTTATATATTTCTCAAACATAGAGTTTCGTATTAATTAATGTTGTTCAAGCATTAAAATGTGTTAAGCTTGCAAAAAAGTATAGGTACCCATTTGAGTTTCTAAAATTGACCCCCCTAATATATAGTAAAAAATTATAAAATGTAAAAATCATTTAAGATACGTTTCTAAATTAAAAAACTTTCGTACAGTACATTTTTCTGCGTATTTTGAATATTTACGCGATGAAATGACTAACATACATTTTGAATCACTCTGTATATATGAAGCATATAACTACTGTATCTGATTTTAATGGGTTTATAATTTATTTAAATAATGTACACAAAACGTTTTACGTGTTTTACCTGCATGACAAACCGCTTCAAGCTTACTCCATCGTACGTGTCCCCTTCGCTTTCGTAAAATTTCAAATTGTAGTGGAATATTAGGTTGGATTGCATGTTGGTCGGTATCGCTATTCTCACTGTGGCGGCTCCTGGAATCGTAAATTTATTAGTAACAGGTGGCGAAAGTTTTTAGCAATATTTTCACGCCCTCCTGGTTTTGCGCGAACGCAAATGTATAGCGATTATTATAATAAAATTAAGGACATCGTGTACATACGCCGAAAGAAGTCCGCACGATCATTACAAAATCGCTGCACCGGATAGAATATCATTATTATTGCTTTACTTAGTTATTAGAACTTGACTCATCAAATAATTATCTCGACACTAACAATTGGATTAGGTATACGGTAGGTATTCGACGAAACCAATATAACGATACTAGTATTATTATTTTAATTTAAAGATTTCAATAGTGTATATTATGATATCATCACAGAATATAGATTAAATCTATTAATCTATAAAAAAATTGAATCTATTCTGTGATATTATTACAGTTTTAAAAGTCTGTTTATTGTATCATTGAATAGTAATGAATAATAGCCAACAGGGATGAAATTGATGAAAGATAATTATACGTAATACCATTTATATCTAATTATAACCATTAACATAGTAATTCGTACACTTTGGTTGATAAGTCTTTCGTCATTTTCAATGTTTTTTGTGTGTAATCAATAATCATTTATAATCATCTTAGACATGGCCGAATACGATTAAAAAAATAAATAAAAATATTTTTCGTAATTTCATTGAAATGTTCCAAGAAGAGTGAGATTTTCAAATTGCAAATATTTCAAATTCAAAATCCTAAATATAACACATAAAATAAATATATATAAGTATATTATCATATCATAATAATATATGCTTGGCGTTTGCAGGGCCTATATAAATCTATACATTATTTTAACACCGTTAGATTTTTTTTTTTTTATCTCTTTTAACGTATGCGTAATTATGCGTATTTCGTATTTTAATTTATGATCCACCCAACGTTTGTGTGATCGCAAAAACGAACTAATTTTAAACCGTCCATGCGTGGATGGTATTTTAAAATCCAACAAAAATATTTGAAAAGAACCATAATATATATGTAGTCGCGTCAGTATACAGATTAATGTTTCCGCCTTTCCGGTAAATAAATCGATAGAATATATCTACCACAAAATATCTATGCCACATAAAAAATAGTGTCGTAGGTATATGCTGTCGTTATAGAAATCCACTTTTGGTGGTCTTGTGTACGCAAGTACTTTGTTGCCGATTTGTCACGCTTTTTATTGAAGAAATCATAATATTATAATTGCGTGGCATTCGACGCAGGATTTAGTGTAGCGTGTTGCGAGACGACATCGATTTGCACAATTTATAAAATCTCAGGTATACAGGTGATCGTGTCATAAATATTTTATTAAATAGCTAGACTCCACAATATGTCATTAAGGGATCGGATTTTATAGCATTTGCTAATAATTATCATTATAGGATACAAATAAAAATTGCAGAGTCATCTATAAATTTGTTTTGAGCATTAGGGTTAGGTCCTTACAAATATGAAATTTATACAGCTATTTTTTGCATACTTGAAGTATTTTAGATTTGTTGTGTTATTTTCTAAGTTTTGGTGCTATTTTTCTTTATATATGCATAGTAATAACGATTTATTTTGTAATTTCATAAATATCGTTAATGTCAAATGAAAAATAGTAGAAAAAATGTATCATTTATGTGAATACGTATAAGAAAAATACACACATTTTTGTATAATATTATAATATATTTTTAGGTAGCCCACCGTATTGGCCCATAGAGAGCAGAATACAATTATGACTACTAATCGGTTGTACCCGACATAAGCAAGGTTTTTTTTTTAAATTTTCAATACATTTTTTAAATTATTATTAACAGAAGAAAAAAATTATTTTTTTTTATATTTTTAGGGTATATTATAGCGCTTTTTTTTATGATTTTTTAGATCAGAGTATAGGGCATATTTCATTACTTTTAAATGTTATAAAATCTGAGCCCTGATCATTATACTAAGACATAATATTGTAACTATATGGATAACAATTTATCATTAAAGCCATGTTGGTAATTTTTTTTTCTCGTAATTTTTAATATATTATTATACATTTTCAGATGTTCTAACTAATCAGCTTATAAATAATTCCATTTAAATAAAATAGTACTGTCGAAATTGTATTTAAATATACATAATAATGGTATTTAAGAATTATTACAAAAACAGGCATTTTTTGATTTGATTCGTGATTTTGCATTCAATAATAATAAATTAAAATTAATGTTTTTAGAACTGAATTGCAGAATTTAAAATAAAGTCTTATATATTCATATAGGTATATGATTATATAATTACGGTTTAATCATCTACCTCCGTATAAGAGTAATTAAGTCATATATATATTATCTCACCTGTTGCATCCGTATACATGACAGCTTTTGTGTTGGAGTCTGGGAAGTAGAGGCCGTATCTAAAGAATAGAGATCTGACGAATGGTAAATCCTCAAAATCTCGTTGAGTGATAGGGTTTTTAAGTAACTGCCATTCGGGTTGCAGTGGGAAAAACTCATAGATAAACTCTCGTGGATCCGTCAGGAAGTAATGATCGTCGTATTCATATCTGTCAAATCAAATATTGTCATTGATATCAAATATTGATTACTAATATATAATATTATATTAATCGATGAAATCAAACAAAATTTTACGTCCTATAATAAACATTACAATTTTTTTTTAGCAGGTATCATAAAAAAACATATTGTGAAATTTAAATAAGTAAAAATATTATAGATGTGATTATTAAATAAAAGATTTTAAGTTTTAATTAAAGTATCATTAATATCGATAACGAATAAGTAACGGTTAGTATATGCAACTTCTCAATTAGATATTTTAATAAATACATTTATTATAATGTATAAGTACCTACTAAAAAAAAAATCGTTTTCGTAATAAACATAATATTATATGCTCCATATAGTACATTTACAGGATTAAAATCAGGTAGATAGTACCTATTGTCTACTGACTTGGAAATTATTTCACGGTTCAAGACTTAATAGACGTTATTTATTGTCTTATGAATATTATTACTTATTACTAGAGTCCGGATTTATATTCTGTTAAAATGTTTATAAATAAATGAAAAATAAATAGCTAATAAATAAATAAATAATGTTTATATGCAGCAAAAATTGATGAAATATCCTTAAAATATTAAAAAAAAAAAATCGTTTTTGATTGTTATTAATTTTTTTAGTCATAACTCATAAGAAAAAATAAATTAATATCTTAAACATTTTATTATTTTATTAAATTAAACATGCAATATGATTATGACTACCTAATTATATGTAATACATAAAAAAAAAAAATTAATATTTTACAATGTTTTTAAAGGATTGCATATCATATTGTTCCAAATTTATGTTCATTATTTATAAAACAAGCCACAGTAGAATGATTTGTTTTTTGTAATTCCTTACACGTTAAAAGATATGAATACCCAACATTTTCAGTTGATAAAATACCAACTACCTATAGAATATAACGCCAATTAATTTCAGTAGTTTTGTCAAACCAAAAACCAGATATTATAGAGACTCCAATCAATTTTTTTATTTCCGATATTGTCTCAATGTAACATTATGGTTTGAGATGATGTTTATGTAAAATGCTCGGGGATTTATCGGGGATGTGTCGGAAAGTATACTTTACCAAAAATTCTCAAAATAATAATGATACTTATAATTTATTCAGAAGTATATTTGCTACAACTAAACTGAAAACAAATAACAATATTATTTATCACAGAAAATTACTGAATCGGTGACTAAAAACTTGAAAATATTTCTCTAATATAATCCAATATAGCGGAAATTGCTAAAATATTCTTTAATATATACTATAAACTAAAATATTTTCTTTAAAGTCAAAATATGCATTAATATGTAAAAAAACTTTTTTAACGGATTTTATGGGTTATGAAATGCTAACATTTCTGATTCCCATCAAACAGTATAATACGCTTGTTAAAATTATGTTTTTGCATAAAAATCCGGCTCTACAGTTATTGTGCTATTTAATAGGGTGCGTATTTTAATGCAAAGTGCATCTTTTTCTGAATATCCTAAAACAATGCTTTCCAAGTATGAAATCCGTTTCAAATATCAAATAATTAAAAAATGAATTTTTTTTCCATTTTTTGACATTTTAAGTGTATTTTTAGGTTTTAAAGTTTTTTTTTATTATTTTTACATACTTCAGAGTGGTGTTATCAGAAAATTTGATAAAATTTATTTTGATTTCCTCCTAAAAAAAAAATCATATTTCTACTTTTAAAATGTTTTATGGATTTATCGATTATACCAGTTAAATACGACGCTGGCTGTAATAAAGATAAAACAATAAGTGAAGGCGAAACCTATCAAATAGTTCGCCCAGTTAAACTAACAAAATAACAAAAGTTTTTATCACCCCTAACCGATACGCCATACTCAACACCGATGAAGACAACGTACTCGCCACACCCACAACTAGCACCACGGAAGATCCGGACAGATCACTTCACAAAGTTCACAACGCTAAACCCGTGGCTCCTCCTATCCACATCAAAAACATATTCAACTTCTCAGCATTCAAAACTATCCTAAAAAACATCACCGGACCAAATGGTTTCACTTATAAGTCAACTACGTCATACCTCATAGTGCAACCCACCGATAAACGAACTTACAACGCAATAATAGATCATTTACATGAAAATAGCGCTAGTTTCCGTTCGTTTGCCTCCGCACATACAGAGGTAGTCATTAAAAATTTACATTATTCCACCTTACATATCGACATTACTTCTGCTCTCGCTGAACTGGGACATTCAGTCAAGAATATTCACAATGCCAAAAACCTAAACAACTACCCACTTCCATTATTCTTCGTGGATATTCGTCAGCAGGAGAATAATAACAATATCCATGACATAATATACCTTCTCAACACAATAGTAAAAATAAAAAAACTAATCAAAAAAAGACGTGGCTCACCGCAATGTCATAATTGCCAAGACTATGGACACACAAAGAACTATTGCAGCCATGAAGCTCGATGTGTCAAATATGGTGAAAACCACCTGACAATCGAGTGCACCAAGGACCGAAATAGTCCTGCTAAACGCGTCCTATGCGCTAAAGATCACACCGCAAACTTCAAAAGATGCTCAGCATTCGAGTCAACAACTAAAAAATCTGCTTCAAAGTTTAAACCGGTCAAAGAGCCTGGCCCTCACTCTCAACCCAGAACCAAAACTAAATCATATGCAGAAGCCACCAACAACCAAGATAAAATCACAGAACAAATATCAAATACTTTTTCAAAACTCATAACCAATTTAAGTTCTTTAATTAATCCATTTCCCTCCTTACCTCAGTATTAAACACACTAATAGCCAAAAGCATTTCTCCACATAATACTATCGTACACCGTCTCATAATACCTACATAATCTTATCTTTTCCTCAGACCTATTCTCATTAATCTTATCTTAAATTTTAATTGAAACTATTTTACGTTCAACCATGTATATCTTTATTAACGACAATATTTTGTAAATTTAGAATTTATATATTATTATTATTTGTTATTTTTCTCTAAAACAAGAAATCCATTATTTTCTTTTCACAACTACATCATTATTATTTTCTTAACCGTATCATTATTATATAAATAATACCTTGTAATAACATGTAATATGTTGATACATTGTAAGTTTAAATAAATAAAAAAAAAAAAAAAAGTTTCGTTCTGCGTAATCAATTTATCGATTATTTTAAATAATAACATTTAAATATTTTAAACACTTTTTTAAGATATTTTTTTCGCTTTAGAGCATTTTGCACACTAATACTCATTGAGTGGGTGCCTATCGGCAGCCTACTCGCACGTCGTTGTACCGTATAAATTGTAATTTCTAACAATAGTACCTAACGTTATATTTTGTACCTGCGAAAAAACGTAGAAAAATCATTAAACAGCTATAGTAAAAATTGAATCCGTACCTGAGACTGTCGGATTTCCCTTTGGCTCCCACTTTGGGCACTTCCTTGGCGTTGACTAGATGCCGTGCGCCCCAATTGCATTGCACGAACCGCCAAGCGCCGGCCACGTAGACGGCGTTCCACGAGTTTCGGAATCGACTGTCTTCGAAATGAACACCTGGCTGGTAGCCGGCCGACTTTGAGTAACCTTTGATGACGACGCAGTGTAAACCAGCGTAACTGCGTATACAATGTGTTATGAATTTCGGGTAGGTATACATAGATAGGCGCAACTAGAGGAGTGCTTGGGGGTGCTTAAGCTCTAATCAAGCACTTTTTGGCTGTTATAAAATGCCAAAAATAATGTGAAAAGGAGCTGTGCCTATCTTTAAAAAAAAAAACAATCAAAAAGAGGCTTTTCCTATAACTTGGACGAGTTTCAGTTACAATTCTAATAAGTTCTGCAACATCTGAACGCAGTTTTTCAAATATGCGACAAATTAAAAATGATTTGAGTACAAGTACGTTAAAGCATCGGATTGCTGACTTGTTCATTTTAAATATTGAAAGGCGTGTTGCAAATATCACATGAAAAAAAAATCAGTGCGTGGGTTATTGAAGTAGGTATACATAATTTTAGTATCTCCGTAAAATGTAGGTCTAGTTGCGCCTATGGATAGGTAGGCACATGATTTCAAAGTACATCAACGAGAGCTAATTATTATTTTAATACCATATCAGTTTCGTTTTAAAGGAAAATTACGATAAGTAAACGTTAAATATACTATTATAATGTGCTAACGTATGTAATATAGCGTCCCAAAAAAATATTTTAGATGATCTTTGACAATAAATTAAACATTTAACAACAATATATTAATATACAAAATATGTTAATCAGTGTTTAACACCTTCCTTTTAGAAACGGATTCCCTTTGCCGTTTCTTTAGAAAATAAATGAGTTCCTTTTTTAGTTCCAAATAGAACAAAAAAATATCCTCAAAAAGTACTATCGAGTCCTAACCCATATCATACAAATGATTTATGATTTTATTGTTCTTTGTTCATACTATGTCGATGGGACGACAACGATTTCTATGTATAATATTGTAAGAAATATTAATTACAATGACTATAATTCTTAACGATTAACGTCGATATTCGATAACGATCATTAACAATCGGCAATAGGTACACACACTTAGAAAATAAATGTTACGGGCAAAGTAGGAAATCTGAGCACTATGCACAATGCCCCAACATTTTGGGCAATGTAAGAATGATCACTTTAATGTTCAAATTGTTCATACATTGACCGAACATTGTACGAGAGGAACCGGGCAAAGTATACTCAGCCAGGATTCGTGTGCGCAAAGTAAATTAAATACAGCACACTTATATCGAATGACATTCATACGTAACAACTAACAAGTACCAACACCTTATATATAATATATTGATGATATTTTATTATATTTTGTTTGATACCACAACATACGAAATACCTTATTAATTTAAGAACAAATAAACTTGAAATTTATATTATTATTTATCATAACATGTTATTACCTATATAACTAATAAAATAAAATTATTATAATTTAATAATAAATAATATCAATGTTATTCAATAGTAGGTACCTAATATTTGAGACGTCTATTTTCAATTTTTTTTTTATATTTATTTAAAAATACCCAGTAAGATTTTGTGTTTAATTGTCACTATTTTATCGCCAATACAATTCCCGACAATATAAACTTGTTCTTACTTTGCTCTCGAAAATTGGGGATTGATTAAATTTCCCGTAACATATACTTATTTAAATTTCGATATTTTTCCTTGAAAAAGGGGACTCGTTTCATTCATCGATGTTTTTTTTTTTTTACAAAATGGAATCAGTTCAAAAAAGAATGAGAATCCGTTCCTTTTGGAACTCGTTCGTTCCAAACACTGACGTAAATTGTAAAAACCAGCTGATAGTATGCTTATTTTGTAAACGTACCTGCACAGTCGTTTGAATAGTACGTGGTAACTTTCTGTCCCGTGTTTAATACCTCTGAGTAGGCCCATTGGTGTGTCGCCCCTCAGATTGTCATCGAAATTCATTGTGTTCAAATTTTTGACAGTAATCCATCGAAAAATCGTCCTGGACATCAATAACAGTTATGACTCAACTTGTAAAATATCATTATTTTATGCTTAGCTTAAAATATAGTGAACACTGCGTAGAGTTGGAATAAAAATATAGAATACACATTTTGTATGAATTAGCTGATATCAGTTTTTTTAATAAAATACATCGAATGCAGTTGTGATACACGATTATTAAAATCAAAAATTATCTATTTAAATAAATTGTACGAGTACGTATAACTATTATTAGGAACTACAATGGTTACAACTACATACCAACAAATAAATTAAATTTTTTTCTATTTCGTTAATATATATATATATATAGGTGTGTTACCTGGCTTTTTCTATGTCTGAACCGCATTTTCCCACCAACATCCTTACTAAGTCTGTAAAGGTTTTTTGGTCTTCTTGCGCCACCTGTGAAAACATCAGGTACAATATAATATTAAATATAATTCGCTCATTAAATTAATAAATTAAAAGTCATGATTAGGGCTGGAAAATGATCTAAAAAAACCCGAAAATGCCTTAAATATTCTAAATTATGCAATGAAAAAATGCACTACATTTTTTTTTTTACTCTTAATAATTTTGATCTAAATGTTAATTGATAAATATACATTTTATAGAACTATAAAATAATTGTATAGACTAGAACTGAGAATTGTTGACTTCTTTAATCTGAAAAAAACAATTATTTCCATCCAGTTTAAAATTATTTTTAATAATATAATACAAGAACCTACTTTATAGTTTGTTAAATATTTGCAGTACCTATAATATTACGTTGTTTCATTACAATTTATTTTGTTCTATATGAAGGTGATTTTTTAACTGTACAGTTTACCTATTGCAGGTATTTTTGTTTATTAAAATGACATAAATAACGATTATGTTATTGAATATAATATAATATGGACGAGGGATTAACAGTTAGTTATGGCAACAGGTAATCGTCATAACTTATAATATATAATGACTTTCATAAATCGTAATACCTAGTGGATAAAATATAATAACTTATAAACACATCAAAACTGCTGTCAAGTCGTATATTATATTCGTTTTGATGTTTTTCAAGGAACTTAAAAATGTAGCGCTAAACGTTATATATTGTATGTTTTCTTGTCATTGAATACTACCGGAACGAATCGAAAATAAAAACGGTTTTAATAACGGAAACTATATAGTTTGAAAAGGATCATCAAAGTCTATGGACAGTGTTTAGTCACTTTTTGCCGTGTTAAATAATGCCTATGATGTACCTATACTTCAGTCATCGTACTCCGAATAAACTTTTTTTTAGACGAGTTAAAAAAAAAATCACTATAAAATACTCGAAATAGATAAACATAACCATCATCTATTAAATAGGTATTACCACTTCGGTTAGGTACATTGCGATATCATTAAATTTTCAATTACTATAGGATTTACTGCAATAATATAATACCGTGGTACCTATTATGAAAAAAAAAATGTTGACCGATCAAAATGTATCGGCAACTTTATTAATATAACTACGTTACGGGTAAACTATATATAGGTACTTTGGTTTCTTTTTGGAGTTCTAAAAATTATTTAGGTTTTATCACTACATCACTCTCATTATTTCCACGCTTACTGATCTGTGTAATATTGTTTTAAAATGTAATTAATTGAATATGAATGATACCGCATACACTGCGAATAAATCACTAAATATTGTAGTATTATACATATTGTATAGTTCCTACTAATTACTATAGAACTACAGGTGTGCCAAAAATATCTATTTTTTCGGAGCTTGCCATTTAATTGTGAAACATATTATATGTATATATTGTTGTTGTTGTTTATTATTAAAAATAAAATATAAATATTTTAATTTTTCACGTGCTCTTAAATTTTTTTTTTTGCATGCCATGGATTCTTTTATCCCTGCTGCTATAGTCTATAGTAATTTTTAGGAACTATAGTATAAACCAGGGATGGCAAATTGATAGCACGTATGTCCGAGACGACACACGAAAAAAATTTGAGGGCATGTGAAAAATTAAATTATTTATATTTTATAATAAATAACAACAAAATGTAGGTATATAAAATATTTTTTTAATTTAATAGCACGCTCAAAAAAAAAAAAAAAATAAAAGAATATTAAAAAAATTCATTTTTGTCACGTAGCGTCAGAAACATTTGCCACCTCTGGAATATACTATTGGTCTATATAAGTAGGTATCTAATAGTATTTAAAAATAAGTTAAATCAATAACAATAGCTGCAATAAAAGTATTAAAATATCATGTTTATTGTTCGCATAAAATAAAGCAAATCCATATTCATTATATAGAACAGCTGCCAATAGTCAATATCATATAGCGAGTATAGCTCTCTTTAGTTGAGATAATTTTTAGTATTAACAGATTTGAAATACTTCTTTTTACAGTAAATTTAAATCAGTCGGTACTACATTTTCACTTTAATGAAGCAAATACAGGAATAAAATATTTTAATATCGTGTTGGAAATCATTGGGGTCCATTGGTATTTGGTACATATGTATACCGGGTACGCTTCACGTACACATATAATAATATGTAGATGTATAGAGTATATAACTATACTCAGTGTATATATCTACCTCGATCTAACCTAAACTAACCTTACCAATTAGTATATTAGTTACCATATAAAAATATATTAATAATTATATACCTTATGTTATACTCTATATATTATAACGTGTCTCATAAAATTGAATTTTTAAATCAACCACAATAGATAAGTCGGTAACTATGAAATAATTATTAATTGTGTTTATTAATTAAATTTGTATTATTATTACTTTATTATATTTTTCTGCATTTTAACACGATGGTAACTGATACCATAATAATAATATAATATTATAGTAAATAACGATTGCAGGTCGAATGTTGATTGATTAAATAATGATATGTCCGACAGTAATATCATAATATTATACGGTGGTGTACTTAAGTAACCTGCAATATATAATATATATATAATATAGTTGAACGACAAGTGGTTGACGGGAAAAAGTGCACGATTTGCACAGCTACGATTTACGGTTGCTCGTGCGCTCAAATCTTGTTTGAAATACCAAATACAATGAAACCTCGGTAACTCGAAATCGGTCAAAGTCAACAAAAAAAAAATTGTGTTATCGAAAATTCGAGTTATAGAACAAATATTGTGTGTACATAATAGACGCAGGTGCCAAAACATTCCTTCGGATTGTCGAAAATTCTACTTATATATAGACGTTCGGGCAGTAGGGTTTGCATTTGCGAAAACAACTTCGTTTTACGTTATGTTTACAAAATTAATGGTTAAACAAATTTTGCATTTATCATTATTCGGGGTTAAAACGTCATACGACTTTTTCGTTTATCGTTTTACCGTTAAAAATAATATCTAATGCGGATAATGTCCTGGATACGGAATATCGATTGATTGACAAGATAAAAAAAAAAAAAAAAAAATGGCGAAATATTTTTACGAAACAAATATTTTAACTTTTAAGGCAAATGGATTTTAAATCATTTGGTTTCGTGTTATTTTTTCTCGTCTCGTTTTGGCGTTTATGCATGCATCTTATCCACCACTGCCTTTTTAGTGAGCGTCATTTTTCCATCCCCAATTACAATTACAATATGATCGGAGCATATGTCTTACCGATATGGCGATCTGGTCGATGTGCGCAAACTCCAGCGGGTCCGAGTACAGCTGGAACTTTGCTTGGGCCACGCCGTGCGGCGACGGCGGCAGCGGCGCCTTGCCCGGGTACGGTTGCACGTTGTCGTTGAGCGCCTCGGCCGTCTCGTCCGGTATCGTCGAGTCGTCCAGATAAAGCGATTCGGCCATCATGTACTCGCTGCGCTTCTCGTTGATCAGCTCCAACATCTCGCTGCTCTGCTTCTCCACCAGCGCCGCCGTGGCAGCTCTGCAGCAAACGACAGCGTTCGATTATAATACATTGTACGATTATGAATAGGGCCCGGAATTATATTATGAGCGTTTGCATATTATTTCTATTGATAGTGGTAAACAAAAAAAAAAAAAAATAGCCGAGTGAGACACGACAAATTCGAAACTGAGCCTATAACGAGCGGGTGAAATTTGATTTTGCATATTTTTGCTGCATATTTGCACGGTACATTTCTAATTTTCGTATACATATTTTGGCGTTTTTCAAAAATACAATGCATGATACATTGAAATAAACATGGTATTAAGTATAATTAAGTATTACAATGTCCAACGTAAATACCGCGAACGAGGAAAGAAAAAATAATACTAAAAACTATTAAATTTATTTAAATTGATTTTGGTTATTATGACTTTTTATTTAGATGAGTAAATGTTCAAAATACAGCAAACAGTTCAATAAAAAATTATTTCAACTATTTAATACATGTTTTGTTCAATATTAATTATTTGATGATTTTTATACTGCATTTTTAAGCTAAATAAATTTAATTAACATGCATTTTCGTTTGCATTTTTTTACACATTTTAATGATAATCAGTGCATAAACGCGCATGCATAATTCGTACGTTTTAAGTGCATATAATTCCGGACCCTAATGATTATATTAACATTATTCGCGTTTATATATAATACTATAGCTGTTTCCTGTCCACTGTTGCCTGAGCCAAATATTGAGTTGAGATTGACCTAGTGATTTGGTTTTTTTTTATTAAATTTATTTGTAAAAAAAATGTTCAATATGCCATATTTCTATAAATTATAATAGTAATAAAATGTGTAACTATAATAACGAACTTATAAATAAACAGAATTTTTTGATTTTCAATTGACTTTTAGAATTGAAATTAAGCCTAAAACCTGCTCCGCGATGTACTCTTTCATTAGAAAAAAAAAAGAACATGGTAATCAGAAGAATATAGTTTTAGAAAACATGCGTGAAAAGATTTCCATTTTCACATTTATATATATATATAGATAAATTATGTTAATATTAATATCGTCCTTATAACTTAATATAATGGCAGTCTATACAGACACTGGTTCTAAGTATAATTAATATGATAATATTATGTTTGTTTCTTATACGCGAAATCAACAAGTCGTAAAACATTTTTTTTCCCTTATCGTCAAATAATTTATTTTTTACACTATAAAATGTAATTATTACAGATCGCGTGCACAAGTACCTAAAAGGAATTCGAGTCTTCGGATTAAATTATACGTAATGTCGCAGAGTAGAAGTTTGCCTTTACCCGCATAGCCCACATTATTATGGATATAAATGGATTTACTTTCAACGGATAAAATTAAAATTGTGACATCAGAAATAGCGATCTCGACACACTTTAACAGGCAGGCACGCCGCTGGAAGTCATACATTGATAATGAGACGTAACGTCTCATTAAACGTGACGAAAACGAACTAAACCCGTTAAAAAACACGGCACATTCGCAGAGTATATACAATATATAATAATAATATAATATATAGGTAATTATACATACGAACGCGGACTAGATGTTGTTTGTACCTAGGTACCTATCTCGGAAAATCTGTTGGTAAACGAGTTTTTTTTGTCCGTCTAGACAATTTATAATACCTATTTTATGTCATTGCCATTACCGCGGTAAGCGAAATATTTTAATCCCCACACGCAGACCGTCAACTCGACGACGCACCAATTCGATATGATAATAATATATATTTAATAGGTTACGTCTATTGTGTAACCGACGACGCTGTGGAGATTTATTTCACGTGCTCATCTTTGTCTCTGTTGCTGCAGTGTCACGCTACGTCGAATAAAAATGTATTTACGCTTATTACCCGCAAATTATACATCACACCTCTAGAACAAAACGACGACAACTACTCAAAGTGTATAGTTTTGAGAAAAAGCAATTTGAAGTTTATGTTTAAAATATTTTTTTGGAGCTCTTTTTACCCGCTGCGCGTTTGAAACTAAAAACTTGAATATATGCTTGCAAAAATACTTTACAATATTATGACTTCTTCGAATACTATGAAATACTCTCTAAGACCCAAAAAGTTAGATTTATGATGGCCTTTCATAAATTGTTAATCAAAATATACGGCAAAACTGCAATGTTTTGAGACGTTATGGCGGTAAAACATTTTTATTTGAAAATATAAGATTGACGTATTTCATATTATTACAGCTGCTACAATATCACAAATTATGAAATGCAATACCGTCACAATTAGACTAAATATTGCTGTTTTCCACTCAACCGTGTCAGACGAAAACTTTATTTAGAACAAGAACGCCACAAATTAAAATAAGGCAGTCTTGAATTTTGACTTCAGTGGAAAAATTAAAAAAATTATACTGTCATATAAAGTAATTATTATGGCTCTGTTGCTTTGAAAATTATCTAAAATTTGAACAATTCAATACTGACACATATTTTTTTGTGAAAAAATGAAGAGTGATATTGAATTTCTTGCATTCTATAGAATTAATTTTTTATTATTCGAAAGTAGTCGATTCATAAATTTTAAGTTGTGACTAATAAATAAAAAATGTGACTAATAAACTATAAAATGCGTTCGATAGAGTATCGTGCAATCTTGTCAAATATTCGAATACTTGTATTTGAATACCATTGTATTTAAATACATTTTTGGTATTTAAAATACTTCCCAAATACTTTTTGACAGGTGTATTTTAAATACTTAAAAATATTTTTTCTTTGTATTTTATTTTATAATTTTAAACACTTATATTATATTATATACTCTTTTTACTATTGTATTTCAACGACCAATATTTTTGTTTCGTATTTTACTATTTAAAAAAAAATGTTATAATAATTTTAAGAATTTATAAGGTTATATCAAATACGAATATGACATAATAGCTATAATGTATATCTACTGCCTAGCTAAAGTTTAACTTGACCTGATTAAATTATAAAAGATATAAGATGATATCTGAAATTCAAAATATGAAATAAGTACTTGTAAATCATTTTGAATACTTTTAAAATGTATTTGTATTTACATTCAAATACTTTTGAAAGATAGTATTCGAATACGTATTTCAAATACAAATGACTTTATATGACACTTGCAAGTATTTAAAGAATATATCTGAAAAGTATGTATGTGTATTTATATTATGTATCCTCCCTTTGAAGAGTGAACTATTTTTTCGCCGTGACCACCCACAGAGTGAATTAATATGGAAAAAAAATAATAAATCTACAACTCTTGCACAGTAATGACGTAATATGTCATTTGCACACCGGAGAAAAAAACAAAAATCGATAGATGGCAACACATATTTCATTACATGTTCAAAATCTGTACAAATGTATACAATCACCAAAATTCCAAAATTCAAAAATGCGGAAACATGCGTCATTACTCTATAAGACATACATACAAAATTGCGTAAATATCCGTAAACACTCCTCACAGAGTTAACAAAGATGGTACTAGATAGTTGTATATAGGTACGTGTATAACTGCAGATTGATGTACTGTGAAACTTCCCATAACGGACACCTCCCAATAGCGGACATTTTCACTACTTTTCAATAAGAAAACCTCTGAATAGTGGACACCAATCTGAATCTTTATTAAAAAATAAATGACAAAACGACAACAGAAAAAACGCGGTTATATTAGTTTATAATAACGATAACGAACTCGTTCATTACACTCGTTATATGACGATAAGATTAAATTACGACGAATAACAACCATTATAACGAAAATATCAATGTCTTGACTGCCTGCAATGTTTTCAAAATAAATATTATAGAAGAATACAAAGCCTAAACATTTGTCTTTTTAAAAAAGATTCAATGTAATTTTTAAGTACTTCGATGAAGAATAAATGTACTTCATCGTAAAGTAATAATTTTATACCTATACCTAGGTGCTAATCAAATCAGTTTTGAAGAAATAAAGACGAGACTATTTTTGGCTTAGCCACGATTATATTTTTAAAAACCTATTTCTCGTATTTTTTAAACCCGAGCCATATATTATTATTATGATACCTACAGGAAAAATAGGTAGTATCAAATGACACCTTGCGCCCCACCCCCCAACGAGGCTTATGATTACAGTGATCCTTATGTACGTCTGCATCAGATACGATGTAGAATTAAATGAAATAAATTCCTGGTCAAGAAAACCGTCATCATCGGTTTGCCGTTGTGGCCTTTTGGCAGCGGCGCGGTGGCGGCGGTGCGCCGTTCAAAGCGGAATCACGCGATTACCGGAAACGTGTACGGCGAAACACCGCCAATTCAGCGGAAATATAGTCGTCAAAACCATAGAGACCGGAAATGAAAAACTGAAGTACGCCTTTGGTCCTCGATTGCAACTATAATAATACGCCTCAGGCAAACCAGTAAAATCAAAACAGCCTGAGGTCACGGCGTACGAATCGGCATTATAGGTTATTATTATTGTATACCTAATATATTATTGTGATGATAGCGGCTTGTGCGCGTTCATTTATCATTTTAACAATAATTGTTTGAGAAATCGTGAAATAATATGAATAAACTAATTTAGTTACCTTCTAAAAATATTGTAAATAGATCACATGTCAAACAATTCATTTCAAAGACAAATGAGAAAAATTATTACTGTACTGTAGTACAAAAAATCACCGGTGGTTAAAAAAATGTGTTACCTCTTCCCGAAGAATCACCGATTTTAAACCAATTAATAAAGACATATAGTAACAAATATTCTTTGAGCCAAAGAGTTGTAAAGTCTCAAAGTATTAACTTTATAAAATTAATATTAAAACATGAGAATATGGTAATATTATAAGTATAATATGTACTAATTGTATAGTGTTCTCATAGAACGATTTTAATATAAAAATAATGAATATGATTTAAATAAAATTTATCTAGATGAGATAATAGATGAGTATTTTTTTATCTGGATAAGTCTCAGCACTGGAGTTTTCTGCACATTTCCTTCGGGTAAACATAGTGTTAACCCGGGAGAGTTTACCACCGGCCATAATATCACGAGTACATCATTCGATGTAAACATTTTAATTCGATTCAAAACTGCGCGCACAGAGTGCAATACGCATGCGATATTTGGCATCGACCAATCAAACAGCCTAGCCTATCTATAATATCTATATATGCAGTTATATATTATACGTCGTTATTGTAAGGAACGTTTTTTTTTTTTTAATGAAACTGATAGTTACTTCGTCCTACGCACGCGTATATATATATATGGGGCCTCCAAAAGCAACAATTGGTTCAATATAACAACCGCGGGTCGTACATAGGCATAATATCATCGTTTATGTCGATGAATAGCACTATGACATACCTATAAGGCCGTACCCACCTTATATATAATATTATATTATTATTATCATCATTAATTATTATTATTGTTACTATATTATCGCCTCGCTATTCAATACGTTCATGTTAGGTATATATATATATATTAAATATGATTGTGTTGGACGCGCGCGTATTGTATTATATTGTCTATTCGATATTTATCGGATATTATCATATATTATATATTATAATACAGACACGAATATCATACGAGTGTCGCAATATATATATATATGTACACTGCAGTGTTAAATCAATGGCAAAGTATATTGTAAATATATATATATATATATATATATATATATAAGTATATGCGATTATCTCGACGGAGATACTGCAGATGTTGTATTTTTTTACCTACCTATAATATGTTATATCCCGTTAAACTTTTTACACGGCATTATATTTTATTTCAAATACAATGATCGATATCGTGCACCTACGAGGGAAAATTATAGTATTCTATAATATATATATAGAAACATTAGACATTTAAAACTATACAAAACTATATTATTAACACATTTAACAAAACTTTAAATAAAACACATATGTATATTATATAGAACCTGGTATAACGACCTCCCACAAACCATCACGCGCAACAACAATATATCACAACCGTTATAGACCTATAAATTAACTAATTCAATATTTATATTTATTTATCTACATATTATTTACTTTAATTTATTTCGTTTATTTCGCTGATTTTATATACTAAAAAAAAAAAAAAATGATATTTACCTATATTAACTATATTGAATTCTACATATGTCTTAAATCTACATTTTTGTATGTAATATACTATCATGTTCATGGCCACAACAGCCACGGACTATTTTTCTTAAAAAAAACCCGTATAATATGTTTGCTCGAGGGATATATTAAGATATATTAAACATATTTTGCAGTATATATTTAATATAAAACTAGCTGTATTTTACCCAACTCCGCCTGGGACGTAATTGATATCTATCTGTCTATCGTTTTCCGTTTTTCCGTTATGTAATACAAATACAATACACCTGTGTATGCAAAAACCCAGTCGAAATCGGTTTATCCATTTAAAAGTGTTTTTCCAGAAAAACAGGATAATCAAACAGATAGTCGTCTGCAAATGTACGTCGGTGCGTGCTTTGTGCAATATTTGTACGACCGTGTATGTTCAAAAATATTTAAAATAAATCAATTTCCCAAAGCTGTGCGATATATAAAAGATATTTTTTTTCTCGTGTTTTTAGTACGTACAAATTTGTATGCGTGATGCCTATCCTATAGAACAGCTAAAATAAATATCCGGCACCTACATATCTACATCAAGTTTGCGTGAAATAAAAAAAAACCTAATTAACTATTTTATTTTCTGTAACCTACAATGGCAACCCTAGGTATAGTATAAACTAAAAATGAGCCGAAACAAATCCACGTGTGAGCCAACATTTAGAGGCTGAATTCCTGGTTGAAAAGTAACCTATAGCTACTACGAAAAGGTTAAAAACCCTGAAATAACCGGAGAACCCAACTATATTTTACAATTTACTAATTACAACTATTAAACAATTTTTAAATTTTAAGAAAACTTAGCCGTAAAAATTTTAATATTTAAAGCAGTTGTTTTAAAAATAAGTAATGGTAAGTCGTACATTATAATATTATAAACCATTTTTACTTAAAGTGCAAATCTGGTACAATATTAGGTATAGTATATTAATACAAACAAACATTTGGTGTATAATATGGTGTCATAGGTGTAAAGTATTTGAGAACAAGTATTTTTAAAATTATGAGTATTCAAATAATTTTTTGAATATTGAATAGGTACTCTATTTCTCTCTGGTATTTGCAGAGAAGTATTTGAATATTTTTATAATATGTTATAGGTACTCGTGCTTTATAATTTTTTTTAATATTTTATTAGAATTGTTGAAATTTCTGTTATATTTATAGACAATTTTAAGAAAACTAAGTTTACTACTATTTGAAAGTTATTATCAGATATTACGATATACGATATTAGGTGTATCCACTTATCGCATATAGGTGGTGCTAAAATTTAAAAAAAAAAAAAAGAAAAACAGCAATGGCTGACATACATTTTGAACATATTATCATTACGTTTTTGAAATGTAATAGCCACTTGGGGATATAAATAAAATTAATATTAAGAATAAAAAGTTTTTTTTTAAGTTTTGAACATCTTTTGAAATATACTTTTTTTCAATTTTGTATGTAGGTACGTTTTGAATGCATTCTTTACGACCCCAGTTTCTCGATATCCCGTTTATTAGTTATTATAATGTCATTTATTATATATATATATATATCATTATTTGATTCCACGTGTACGTATAATATTATTATAATAATGCGGTATGTAAACTCTGTATACCCATATATATATATATACACACACACACGCCGCGAAAAACCTGTCGAATTGATGCGAACCGATACACGGCCATTTCCCACGCGTGTTTTTACGCATTCTACGCGCGCACCGACCGCGATGCGTGTTCGACTATAAAAAACGACCGCCGAGACGATAGTGTGCTATATTATTATTATCATTATTGCAGTTTTGTTTTTTAAATTTTTTTTCCTTTCCTCCGATATTTTGCGGGTTTTGGAAGATTAAAAAACGATTTTCCATCACCGCAGCGGGATTCGCGACGGGCCGAAAACGACGAACACTGCTGCAGTGTTGTGTAGTATAGTATCACGTATATAGGTACCTATATAAATTCGTATAAACATATTATTATTATATAAATATAGGCAGGTACTTGGCGGTGTGCGAAAACAATGACAAAGCGGACGATAATACATAATATTTTAATATATTGTAATGGGAAAATAAACGATCGTCCGCGACTCGTAGAAAGTGCGCACATTCACGGCGGCGGCGTACATACAGGGGATTCAAAATTTATGTCACGGCCAATTCGTTGATTCGAAATAATAGAGAAAAATGTACGATGCGAAAGTTTTTCGATTTAGAAACATAATATTATCTAAAACGATTTGTACATTTTATAATTGTTTACGATATTTAAAAAGGGTTTTAGGTTGTCGACTTTAAAAATTTATAAAAATTATTTATATATATCTCTCGAGCATAATATATAGTTTTGTATTAATTAATGCTGTTCAAGCACGAAGGTGTATTAAAAAATGTCTCCATATTATGTTTGTAAAAAAAAGTATATAACTGGTTTCATTTGAATTTCTAAAGTCAATCCCCCAAATCCCCTCTAATATATTGTAAAAAATTGTAAAATGTACAAATCGTTTTAAATAATATGTTTTTAAATTGAAAAGCTTTCGTACCTATATTTTTCTACGTATATGTTGAATATTTACGTGATAAAATGGCTGCAACACAAATTTTGAATCACACCGTATATCTAACGCAATTTAATAATAATAATAATAATATAAAGTACGCGTTCATATAAGCGCCGCGGAATGTGCGACTTTAGCCTATTTGCCAAGAGGCGTGACACGCACGCAAGTCGGTACGCATATAATATAATAATAATATTTTAACGTAGATATTATATACACAGACTGTGTGCGCACACGTGCTGCAGATGATGTATATTTTTTAATATTATCGTCCAATAATATGATACGCGTTTATCTCTAGCCGTATATAAGTAATACGACCCGTAGAAAATATTACAATATGATGGTTTATACCGCGTGTTTATGGTCGTACATAATAATATAATATGCGGTATGCGAATGCGCAGCGTTCAGTATATGTCTGAGAACGTGATTTGACGGGGATTCCTGGGAAAGATTTCCCAGGAACATGGGCGGGGATGCTTGCAGGGAGCCATTTGACGGAACGAATTATAGTTAAAGCATCACATAAGGGCGTATTTCATTTCAATATTCAAGTTTTTTGCTAAATTTAAATTAAAAAAAAAATCATTTATATTGCTTTAAAATATAAAGTCAAAATATTTTCAAAAAATAAAAAATGTATCATTTCGTGAAGAATAAAGTCGGTAAAGAGTAATCGGATCACAAAACTAAACCAGATTAAAAGTACAACCTTCAATTTGGAAAATCCTAATCTCGATAAAAAGACGAAACGGCCATAAATCGCCTGAGAATTGAACACACTAAGCTAACTCATGGATTACTCATGTGAAAAGACGAACCTCCCATTTGCGAAGCTTGTGACTCATAGCTCACAGTCAAACATATCTTAAAAGAATATTATCTGTACGAACAGGAGCGAACAAATCTCAACTTTACCGAAACTCTTGATGCAACTTTTAGACCGAATCAGGATCAAAACAAAAATATACTAACATTTTTTAAGATTAACCAACTTAATCGACAAAGAATAATTGAATTGTTAAATTAATGTATCATAATATAAACTCCGCAAAATTTATTGTAAATAGTAATTAAGATACTTAACTAATGACCACCGCTGCCAAGTTGTAATTAAAATCAATGCAAAAATTATTGTTAAATATATACAAATGTATGCACTCAAAAATTTAAAAAATATGCAAAAAAATTGTTTATTGTGTGCTAAAAAAAAACAAAACATCTTAAAATAATTACAAAATATATTATGTAAAAAAAAATACAATTTAAGTATCAGTATAATACTTCTGCATACAGATGTGTACAAACTATTAGGTATACATACAGTTTAGTTAAATAAATGCAAAATGAATAACGGAAAATGTAATATTAATTTTGGAACGAGTAACAAAATTAAGTTACAATATGTAATTTTAGATTTTCAAATTGGAAATGTCAGCGATTGCCATGTAGCATAGATTTATATTTTGAAAAACTCTTTAAAAATCAATCATTTTCTTGAATCAGAACAAAGAATCGCTGGCTATTCATAAAAAAATGCAACTTTTATGCAATTATAATATGGAAATATGGAATTTATAGTCATTTTTACTCAAATATGCAAAAATATGCAAACACATTAACTATAGAATCTACACATTGCTAAATGTCAAAATTTCAAATCAAAATAATTTTAGATGAATAATTATAAAAGACATTTACATAAAAATCCGGTCCTTAGTAATGATCATTTACTACGTTCACTAACCAATACGGATTGAACGCACGGATTTGTATTATTGCCTATACTGAACTCCTTAAAAACTGTCCGTTTGCAATAATTATTTTATTATAAGTATAATATAATATGCAAGTCGATCTCATCATCCAGCGCATTTTAAGAAATGTTTGGAATCGTAAAGATTTTAATAGCCATTGATAAAAACGTAATAAACACGATTCAGCAAATTTAATTTTTATATAAAAGAATTCCGCGTGATTTTAAACGTAACGTCGCCATTAAATTTGTTTAATTTAACAGATTATATGGCTTTAAATGGATGGACTTTTGACAATAATAACTGTTGCGGTCGTACGAAAAATAATATCACTATATTTTGGTATCAAATCAATGCTTATGGAATTGCACATAAGCTCTGTTATAATTCCAAAATATACCTTTAAGACTCTAATCGTCATAAGGAAATCAACTTGCACAAGTCCAAAGGACGAATAACATAAATCCTGCAATAATGTGTAAAGTGCAAGCCGCGGACTCATAAAAATGGCATAGGATACATATAAGTCAGCGCCTGGTAAAGTGTTAATTAAAATCATGTTTTCAAAATCTCAAAATCGTTTCCAACACAAAACGATCTGTATATAGATATGTTACAATATAGTTGACAATATATTTGCTATTTATATTACAAGTGTTCGTAATAGCTATATACTTATTATTTGTAATAACACTGCAAACAAATTCATTGGCAACGTTGCATTGAAAATTACTCGGAATCGTGCAATATATAAAAATCAAATCTACGGAATCGTGTGTGTGTGTCGCAATGACTATAAAAATCTTCACATGCAAATTTGCGGAATCGTTCTCCACCTTGTGTATTTATGACACTATAATATTATAGTGTTATATGGTCGATGAAAGATCAACGACGATTGCCGTATTAAAGTATACTATATTGTCGGATTAAAGCAAAAATTCATTAACGGCAAAACAGCAATATTTTGGTAAAAGCGTTTTTAGTTTTCAAAATTGTATTTAACACCGTTAGTAAATTTTGAAAAAATTAAAAAAACAAGTTTTAACTAATAATTTGATGTTAAGTGCCCCAACACAAATTATAGACTTTAAGTTAACAAGATGGCGTAATAAAAAAATAAAATAAAATTTCGTCATTAATGAGTTTTTGCTCTAAACCGACGATATGTGCGCAAACACATAATATTAGATCGGCTTGATTGAGTTCTGTAATTGAAATCGAAATCGAAATTCTGTTTTTTACCTTAATTTATATCTCAATAGTATCTGCATCTGCAAACCATGTGAAGTGACACGATAAAAAATATGAGCGTTTAAAGTATAAAGTACCTCATCACCGTCGTCGCAGTTTATTAAAAACATTATCATATTTAAAGACATTTGCGTAATATACTCAATACGTACTACAATAATAGATATAATAATCACTACTGGCTATTTTCATTGATTGCGATCGTAATTATATAGGCGTCAGCCATTTCCGCCAAAACGAAAACGGTTCGATTTTTGTCTCCACCAAATCTATTTTTACCTCTATTATTAAGATGCAGTTTGAGAACACCAATCTACCCATAGTGCAATCGGTGTATGACGGAGAAATGTTAATTTCAAAGGTTCAAACCAATGTATACATTCAAATCAAGTACAGTTGCGACTTAGGTATGCAAAAACGTATTACATGTAGGCAATATAAAAAAACGATTCATTAATACCTACATCAAACGCAATAGAAGAATATAAAAACAAAACTATTTCAAGAATAATATTTGTAAAAAAGTTATACAACAATTACTCAAAATAGTAAATATATTATTATGATTTATAGAATTATTAAAAATATTTGACATGCCTTATATTATATTTGAATTTTTGAACTTTAGTTTGAAAATTAAGTCAAATAATTTTTGGGGTCAATGAAAACCTCCTCTTCGTGGTGGCCTTTGGGTAACTCTAAAGTCTAAATGGTTCTCAAACTATAATTTAGACAGATAGGTGGAAAAATATTTACGAAAATAGAACTGTTTTGTTTAAGAGGAAACGACGACCGCTCTATCGTACATATACATGATGGATAGAGTTCGGAACTTATTGCACACAAATTGTAGGAAATATGCAACTGATTTTTTTTTTTTTAATAGCAATTGAAAAATTTGATTTATTCAATTTTATATTGAGACAATTTTTTTTATTTAGTTATTTATTTGTTGACAACAACAACTCTATAAACGTTATATTACTCTATATGGTAGATTCCATGTCCTTATTTTTCCTTTTATATACTCAAACTAATTTATGATAACCGATAATATTAATTTATTTAGATAATTATTTTTTTTTTTAATTTGGAACCCAACTCGAGGTTATCCAATGACGTGATGACTCGTTTTATGATTATATACAAAACAATTGACAGACAGTTATATATAAAAAAAAAAATAATTTTAGCCTTTAAAATAAATTTACTTAACTACATAATACGTAAAAATGCTATAAAAAACAATTTAATTGTCAAAATGTGTAAAATATGCGTTATGCCTAGAAAACCAGAAAATATGCAATTAAAATGTTTATATTTCAATCCATTATGTCTTAAAACAAATTTTTATTTTACTTAGATTATTCTACAATCATTATTAAAAAAATATGCGATTGCAACAAGTCCCGAATCCTATAGTGATGACATTTACGAAAACTTTAATATTCTGATCTATAATATAGACAGAAATAATTATCAAGCGACAAGCAACAGTATAATATGTACAGTGAAACCTTCGAATAATGTTGTTAATAATAGTTAATAATATAATAATGTTTTAACAACGATATACAAGCTTATAATAATTTTAGTATGTATTGTAATGTATTTATATAAATATCTAACAAAAAAGAAATATGTATTTAACAATATAATAATTTTAAAAAATGGATAACTCCTATAAGTTTTGGTTTTTTTTTTTTTTGACGGAAGTCTAAAATTTTATTTTTTTACGAAGCGACAACCGTTTACGTTTTAACTCATCGCGTCGAAAACCGTCACTAGCTAACAAAATGCACATAATACTAAGACGTTGATATTTTCGTCATAATGATCGTTATATGTCATAATCCTATCTTATCGTTACATAATGAGTATAAACATTACCATATTATACTAGTGTGAGCGCGTTTTACTGTCGTTATTTTTCAATAAAAATTAAAATAGGTGTCAGTTATTCGGAAGGTCCGCTATTTGGCGGAACTATTCCTATTGAAAAGTAGTGAAAACGTTTCCGTTTCCAAAAAAAAACTTCCGCTATCAGGAGGTGTTCGCTATTGGAAGGTTTCACTGTACAATAGCCGCGATTAGGCGGAGTGTGCACACGATAACTAATTTAAATGATAAAAATCCCTATTTTAACCTCTGCTATTATGGTTTAAATATATAATCATTTTAACCGAGCACGGAATCAAATAAGTAGTTTTAAACGCCCAATTATATATAAATATATATATATATTATGTTACGATTTATGTTCTTATTTAATATACAAATACATTGCTGCAATATACCAACATGCCTACTGTTTTATGGTTTTTTTTTATTATTATTTTGTGGGAATTTACAATGCATTTTCTATTATCAACAGCTTCACGCGTTCCATTATATATATACTAATGTTTTAATTGAACGCAATTATGTTATTTAGGCCAAGACTAGAAGTTTTTTTTTATTTTTAATTCAGAACTTTTCCTCTGACTGCGCGTATTGCCATTCTAACTGATCCGAAACTAATTGACGTTCCTATTTACTTCGCGTCAAAAAAAAAAAAAAAAATTATCATTCTTTCTTTTACCCTCGGTCGTAGATAAATTCGTTTGTCACGACACGAGATTTGAGTTTATGAATTTAAACTGTAACGTGGTGAATTAATATGGAGGTCTGACGTCGAAACACAAAGACGAGAAAAAAATGGCCGGCACTGTAAATAATGAACTGCTGCAGATACCTAATGTCCTGATTGTACGACATTTTTGCGAATTTCAAAAATGTTCAGGACAAAAATTATACAATAAACAATAATAATAATATTGTATGGTTAGGTATCGTGGATATCGGATGGGCAGTTGTGTTTATTAGATGTTTTAAATTCCGTTTTATACATGCGCTAGTTGAGAATAAACAAGATAACATTATTTGATTTATCATATTATATATTGTAAAAATCATGTCTGCGAGATTATGACTACGTATATATTGGTGTGGCATTTCTGTTCACATCTTTCTGTCGTCTGTGCTGCACCCACCATGTCCTAAATTTGACTCTGTTCTATCCGATTAATAATCAAAATACATATATAGGTACAATATTAATGACACTGTTTTCGAAATCCTTATCGAGACTGCAAGCATTACAATAATGCTCGAAATCAAAATATAATATTACTGCATCATCCAACACGTGATATTTTATAAACAGGTTTTTTAAATGTTCTTATTTTGAGATAGTTTTAAATAAAAAAAAAAAAAGAAGAGAAATATTGTAATTAAATGGTATATTCTATTATTCTTTATATAACAGCTGGTATAAATTTTTGTTACAGCCACTTTATCACGTAAATATTCAAAATACGTAGAAAAATGTATAATACGAATGTTTTTTTTTTTTTTTTTATATAGAAACATCTAAAATTATTTGTACATTTTATAACTGTTTACAATTTATTAGGGGGGTTTTAGGGGGTTGACTTTAGAAACTCAAATAGGAACCTATACTTTTTTTTCAAACATACTATACGAAGTCATTTTTTTTTTAATACATTTTAGTGCTTGAACAGCGTTAGTTAATGCAAAACTATATATGTTCTAGAGAAATGTATAAATAGTTTTCATAAATTTCTAAAGTCGACCGACCAAAACACTCCTAAAATATTGTAAAAAATTATAAAATGAACAAATCATATTAGATATGTTTCTAAATCAAAAAACTTTTGTACCGTACTTTTTTCTCTGTTTTGAATCAATAAAGTGGCTGTGACATACATTTTTAATCACTCTGTATAATATATATATATATTTATACCGCAGTCGAAAAGCTCGTGAATTTTGATTCCATCATCGCAGGTTTACATAAGTTTATTTCTTTGTACTTAGCGTCACTTGGAGATCCTAACTATAAAAATGTCTATCGAAAAATAATTAAATTTAAAATAGTGACGATAGCCGTTATATGATGCCAGTTTAGGTTAATCTAACCAACCTAACCAGCGGTGTTACGAAATGCCTTAGCCATAGGCATGTACTTATTATTGCCACAGTATTTATTTATATTATATTTTTGTTTTATGTTACGAACGCATTTATTCGCAGGAATACTGTAATATATTATTAGGGCTTGTAAAATACTAAATATGCATGCACTCGTGCGCATAAAAAAGTACAAAATAAATGCTTTAAAAATATATATATTTAATTTTTCTTTTTCTCGTAATTTTCAATAATACAAACATTTTTATATTTTAGAATTTTTGCTAAAT
>JACXSJ010001606.1:41973-81163 GCA_014851325.1 Pentalonia nigronervosa
GAGTATTTTTTTTTTTTTTTTTTGCCAAATTTTATAATTGTATTATAAACTTTCGACGATTAATCATCAAATACGCTCTAAAAAAAAAATGGTAAAATTAATAAGTATGCTCTTACAACTACAAAATCATTAAATACGAAAAAAACATGCGTACCATAATAAAATTTTAATATTTTTTTCGTAGTGTCGTGAAATCAATTTCAATCCTACCTAGCAATAATTAAATAAATATAATACCTAGCTCCGAGAAAGTGTGCTGCAGCAAATGCGCGACAACTTCTGAGCCCAGCTAATTATTATATTATACGTTCGGGGAAAAATAATATTTAAAAATGAAAAAAACCAAAGAAAAAACGTTTCGATGGATATACATTATATTTATGGATACAGAGAGGAGATAGTCAAGGTCCGGTGCGCAAAAAATACACTGTGCGGTGCGTTTACCGCTACGTGCCGGTGTTTACCGTTCGGGTCGATCAAATGTGTTCCGTCACTGGATCGGAACACACGCTGAAACCGTATGGTGAATAATATACTTATAATAATAATAATAATAATATGTAGCCTACCTGCAGCGCACACTTAACGGCGGCGCGACTAGATAATATTTTTAGGGTGGGGTGTCGCATTGACGACTCGCGACTATTACGGCGACGGTGTGACACTCCCCTACGGCCGCACGCGGCATATATGACGACGGTGTTAATAATATAATAAAGGCGTGTTAACATTGCACAATTATATGGACACATGAAATATCTCAATCATGGGGGAGACCGGGTACGATTGTAACAGTTTTCACAAAACTCTGTAATCGAGTAAAAAAAGATAATGTATGATTTTATTTACTATCAGCTGTCATCAAAAACACATGAAGGTTTTTTTCGAACGGTGAACTTGTTATCGTTGTTTTGATAAAGAAAAATTGTTTATTATACAGGAGGACGGAATGTAATATTTATTTAATATTTTTGTATTGAACAACTTATTGTCCGTGTTACAATTGTACTTGGTCTACCCTACAAATTCGGTTTACAAGTATTCCTTTGATTTCATTTGTCCAGACCATCGGGGTATTAGTCGTAGTGTATGTTCTGATTCTTTTAATTATATAAATAAATGTTTTTTTCTATAGGTGTATAATAACCTACTACGGCGGGGCTGTGAGTTTAATGCATTAAAAGAGTGTTAAATAAGAATGAATTTGTGCACTAAAAACGGACAAAATATGCACTGAAAAATTCAAAAAAAAATGCTCTATAAAAATATTTTTGGTTAAAAAGCTGTTGAAATTAATAAATAATAATTAAAAATAGATTACAAAAAAAAAAACCATCCTATTTATTTTTTTTATTTGTGGGTGTATATACAGATAACGGATTTGTAGGTACCAGAACAACATGATTGTACTATAATTTTTTTTAAGATACGGGTTTATTAGATCAATTTATACCAGTTAATAGACTAAAAAATTTAAGAAAATAAGCATTAATATGAAGAAATCATAAAAACATGATAATGTAATATATAATATATGCCCTTACCCATAAAGTATGCAAAAATATTCAAAATAAGATTTCGTATTTAAACTATAATTAAGTCAAAAAAAAAATTTTGACTGAATCCGTTTTTTTATACAGTGTATCAAAAAAAAAAAAACATATCACAGCCCAGATGATAACTATAGAATAAATATAAATAACCAAACAATAGATTTAAAATATTTCCATTCACTCTGTGTTCTATAATGTTATAAATAAAATGTATTATTATAAAAATGAACATGGCCAACTTTTCTACTTACTTAATGTGACCGATGTTTCCAAAAGTTTTCTATTGAAATATAATCTTATTATATTTTACAACTACTATTTTAAATATCTTAATTCAAGGCGCCTAGTAAAAAAAAAAAAAATGAAAAATGTGAAAGGATGAATATATTAACACAATATGAAATATCAAATTGATTTTAAGACTAGGTCTGCAGAGAAGTGGTCAAGCGTACACAGTGGTGATGCTATTTGTGGCTATTGCAGAGAATAGATATACAAAATATATTATAGAGAGGATGGAGTCTGTCAGAGACAGAGTGTGCAGCCTCTAAAGAAAGTGAACAATAATAGTCACACAGTAGCTATAGTCAGAGCAATGGGGTGTCGTCGTCATGAAGTCTGCAGTAAGAACGATGGGGGAGGAAAGAGATATTTTTTCTTGTCAAGTCGAAGCATTTAAGTAAACCGCGGAGAGAAGTCTATCATATTATTTATAATGTCGACTTTGAAGCGTTTCAAAGGAGAGTCTGCAGGCTATCGCCGATATCGCATTATACGCCCGCGGAGACTGTTCTAAATAAATTAATTATCATAAAATTTAATATTATGCACATCGATCTGTAATTACTGCACCGCTGGAGAAACGTCAACCCTTTTCCCGTCTCGCAGACGACGACAATGACTTTCCCCTCGCTCGACTCGTTCGTGAATTATAATATTATAGGTATGTATATACAATCTATATGTGTGTGTGTGTGTGTGCACGTATTTAAAGTATTTAGAGTTTTATGGTTATCGACTCGATCTCGTTTTTTTTTTTTACCTTCTCCGCCGGTATAGCTCGCGTCATAATTTCGTGCACGAAAACCAATATTGACGCGGTTATTATATTATTTTATTATCGCCAATATTCTTTTTTCCTAAATATAATATATAGTATGATAGTATAGTGTAGAACAATAATAATGATAATATAGAAAAAAAAACGCCTGGTACTTGTATAGGTATACTACATGGGTATATCTATATAATACCTATATATACGGTAATTGTCGAGATTTCTCTGAATTACAGGATTTTTCTAGAAATTTTCGAATATTACATTGCATTAAAATAATATAATATCGAACCACGATGGGCTAACGACGGTATCGCACGATCCTAACATTCGTTCCGATTTTTATATACATAAAAATATCAGTTCGTTGGTAATTATTAAAAAAAGTGAAATCCCGTGTAATGCGTTCAGAGTGTATTAAAAATTAAAGTAAAGGTAAAAAGGGTATTAATAGTGTTCAAAGCAATAGAGCATATACGTTTGCCGTATAGATTGAAATTATATTGAACTGACGGAAACCAAATATTTACCAGTATTTATCTAATCAAGGAGAATAATCCGGATAATTTGGAGCTCGATAAAGCTTATAAATCAAATAAGAGAAAGAATTGTCTGTAATTTTATTAATATCGGTAATATGAGATAGGTACACAGATTATATACATTTTTCGCAAAATACAAATAATCAACCAGTTTTCATAATATTTTGATCGACGAAAGTGGATTTCGTGTCCACGATTTAAAATCGAAAGTAGTTCATATATACACGATCAAGTCGGAACACACGAGACATATAATATACATAAAAAGTGTATACGTCCTACCTATAATTTATAATATTATACGATTAAAATATTTCTTGCATTAGAAATGTATACATGCTAATTTTTATCCCGAGTTCGCTTAATTAATGTATAGTATGTGAACTTCGGCTTAAGGACTATTAGGAAACACACATTTTAACAAAATAATATTATGTTAAATACAATTTTAATTATTTAAAAAAAAAATCGTTCCTAACTTTTTCGTCGTTGTAGGGTATGAATTTGAAACAATTATTTTACCGATTCAGTGAGACACGATAATACGAAAACGACGTCGATTGATATCATAGTTGTTACTAGAGAGAATAATATTTGGTAGGTGATTATAATATTTTACGTACCTAATCATCAATATATTTTTATTTGTTCGTAACGTTTTTCGATCACTGCAAACTTGCAGATTTTCTACTATCGTCAAGCCAAAAATATCATCAGTAACCGCCAAGTCGGAAACGCTAACTCGATATTAATGACGATAAACGGTAATCGATGGGATTTAGAAACTCTCGACTGCAACAATATAATGCATGACTCACATGCCGTACATGACACCTCGTGTTTTCGTCAGATTAACCGCGAATAAACCTCGAGGGGATATTCGCATCATGACTTAAGGATTTCTCCCGCGTACGTGATCTCATAATATTATTATTATTATTCAGTTATACCAGCTAGGTACCTACCGCCGCCAATACGGCGCGCGATACCGGTAAACCGAAAACATATTTTGTCTATATAATATCGGTACAGCTATACCAGTACCTATACCCAATAAGTATACAGTGCCTATACTACAAATCGTCTTCCGTCCACACTGCATACGTCCTCCAAGCCTCCCTTTTTTACTGTAAATTATTCGGTGTATATTTTTTTTTTTTGAAATTTTTCATGTACTTAATTCAAAATTCAAAATTGGATCTAGTATTTATTATAAATTATAAAATATAATGACAGATTAATATTAATAATTGCTAAAATGTTTAAATTTCTATAGCCCTCAAATCTTCCAAGCCCATTATCATGGACCTATATTAATTATCATTAGTACACAAAGTTAAATAACTCAAAAACTGTTCGTTCGAATTTTGGTTTCAAAACGTCAAATTTTTCAGATAAATGTTCCGCTTAATACTATCACTGCAGTTGAGTAGGGGGGTTCTTGTATCAGAAGGTTTTATTTCCATAAGGACACTCGCTTCAAGTAATACAAAACATCTCGAGAATTCGAAAATATGGTATTCAAGACGTATATTATATTCAAAACTTCCAAAAATCAGAATTTGAAAAAATCTATTATTAATTAAAAAAAAAATGGAGAGTTGGCATGCTCGGTGAGTCACCCCGTATATAATATATACAAATCCCGGACAAAATATCCATTTTGAAAAAAGTTTGAACTCGTTTTTTTTTAATGTCAGACAGAAATTCCGAATATACAAAATATTCTATTCACAAAATTAAAAAATATTATTGATTTTCTTATACAATATTATTATATTTGATTACTATTCCTCATACCTTCCTAGAGTTTACAAATATTATTAATATGTAATTAGTCAATACAAAATAGTCCTTAGGAGTGACAATGATTTTAATTTCATTAACATAATAATATATACAACTAAAAAGTATGAAAAAATAATAATTAGTATGTCAGTGATTATATTTTATGTGGCAACGGAAGTCTACACGGTCCTACAAACATATAAAATAACTTAATGCAAACGCGCAATTCGACCATTCTCGATATAGGTAAAAAGTGCGCAATCCGACTGTCCCGATCGGAGCCAATATGCGGAGAGGACAAAAATGAAAACCGCGCGATCGGTATTAAGCCAGACTGCGTCGACGCTTTTCAACCCGCGGCGTCTGTCGCCGTGCATAATGTTCACGAAACGCGCGGCGGCGGTGGCGACGAGGCTCCTCGCCGAGCTGCATTCCATTGAAGTGAACAAACCCGTCCGGGACTCGGTTTCATTACGCGTCCATAGGGGGCATCATTTTGTACGTGAACACACCACACACACATATACAGAGTGATTCACCGAGTACGCTCGCCCCCGTTTTTGTTCATTTAACGATGAATTCGTTCGAATTCTGATTTTTGTAATTATGAAATAAACTTAAAGACCGTATTTTTTTCAGAATCTTGATATTTTTTGTACTACTTAAGGCAAATGCCATGCGACACATTGAAACTTTTGTTTTTTTTTTTCAAATGAGAGCCCTCTTTCTTTTTTTTTTTTACTATAAATTATTCAGTTAATGAATTTTTGAAATATTTTGGGTACTTGAACTCGATTCTAACGAGTAGACTTTTTCATTCACTAAAGATAAATAATAGCATTTTCCTTATAAATGGTGTTCCAAAAATATAAAATAAAATATTGCGGATCTACTGTATTTATCATGTGTAGACTATTTTTATAAATTATAAATACCTATAGATTAATATCTTCGGAACCCATTATCGTGGACCTATTTTATCCTTATCCTTGGTACACAAAGTCAAATAACCCGCAAAAAAAGGGGAGTTCTCGTTTGTATCTTCACAGGACACTCGCTTCGAGTAGTACAAAAAAATCTCAAGAATTTGAAAATTTGATCTTCGGGTATATTTATAAAACTTCCGAAAATCGGAATTTAAAAAATTAATTATTCAACGAAAAATGGGGGTGAGCGTGCTTCGCGAATCACTACCCTGTATATATTATAATATAAATAAATATAAAATATGTAATACATTATGTTTAACGCGTTTGTCGGCGACGGTTCTCTTCGCGGATGTGTGTATACTGTGTACTGTGCGAGTACTGATGTGTGTACCGCCGACGAATATTATTATACATATATACATATGTGCGCATTCTATCATAATATGTATAGCAGTATAATCTGGTTTGGAAATAATACACATTATAATCAGGTATCATAATAATAATAATATATGATATATGTACACGCGTATTATATACCTAGATGATGGTACCACACATTCCGTTACCACCCATCACCTTATGCCGCAACCCGTGCGTCCTGGGTCGACCCGTTCACTGATGTTTCCGTACCTTCTATAGAAAGACGATTGTAAACTCGACCCGAAGAAAAAAATTTTAAATAAAGGTATAATAAACACGGCTCGATTTTTTTTCTCCAAATAAAAATTATCAATAGGTAATTACAGGGCTTGCAAACGTAATAGTGACGTTATATGTGACAAAAAAAAAAAGATTGAAATTTGTTAACGTAATTAAAACCGAAAACGGTAAACAAAAATAATTAAATACCATAAAACGAAACATAACGATTAACAAAATGTATAATATATCACTAAACAAAACGCAATTTATAGAATATCGTTAAACAAAAAATAACGCAAAACGAAATAATTTTAAATCCATTTAAAAACTTAAAAGTTATTCCCCGATATTTAGCAATCAATCTTGGCCATCAATCTAAGAATATATTATATTCCGTATCCGGGCCATTCCCCGCATCAGATATTATTTTTAACAATAAACGCAAAACTTGTGTAACGTTTAAATTCTGAATAACGATAAACGCAAAAATTATAAAACGTTTAGATTGTAAATAACGTAAAACGAAATTTTGATTTCAAATGCAAGCTTTACATGTAAGCTCGGTCCGAGGAAAAAAAATTAAATAAAGTTTAGTATAGTAATCTCGGCCATGTTATTTTTTCAAATAAAAATAATCGACACGTAAACTCGGCCCGAGTAAAAATAATAATGTGCCCTGCAGATCTTCTGGTATCTAATTAGTAATAATCATCTTATAATATTTTTGAAAACCATTTAGCACATCACCCAACATTACTCAGAGAACACTACGAGTAGGCAATTCTCAAAGTTAGGCTCAAAAATGTATTTTGTTTAATTTTCATTTTCATATTATTAAAAAGTATGAACATTCGTTATAGGAGGATTATAAATTATGTAAATGTAAAATTGTAAGTACAATTTATTTTTTAAGTAGAAAGCCATATATTTGACGTATTCATTTATTGAAATTTCTTTATTTTTATATTTTTTTTAAGTGCGATTTCCAACAATTATTTTATTTTTTTTTTTTTAATTTTGGAATTTTGAAATTGAAATGGTTCATGATAGACAATTGATTTTAATATATAGTTTTCGGTTTGTAATTTTTTTTTTATTTGGATTTGACAGAATATATGTTTGTCAGTTTATAATTATCGTACAGAGTTTAAAATCGACCTTTTTTATTACCTGTAATTGTCGGGTCAAGCTTACAACAAAAAAAGTAATCATGGGCCCAGCTTACATTTTCCCCTTGGAAAGTAGAGATTTAATTCTATTATTTTTCTTTTGAAATTCCTCCTCGTAATAAAATGTGTTATAATACAAAGTGATTTACTACCCATTTTATCGTTATTAATAATGGATATGTAAAAATTATGATTTTTTAGAAAAAATTGTAGTTATTACAATGTTATTTTTCCCATTATTTGACTAAACATTTATAATTTTTTACTATAGATATGCATTACGTAATTTATCAACAAATTATTTAGCAGTTTAGGAAACATATTATTTTGCTTTGAAGTAGTCTTATTTCTGTACCTACCTGACACCTGCATCTAAATACCTACGGACCACTAGAATGCAAAATATGTAGGTACAGAAGACAACAAAAAAATGAATATATTATCATTCCTATAATCCTATCAGTTATAATTTTATTGTCGATCAATTTAAAAAAAAAATCAATATTTCACGAATTTGTGTATAGGCTAAATAAAACGTTAAACATAATATTGTACAATACTATAATACTTGACCACTAATGCTAATAAAATCATCATCGATATAGGTACAATATAACCATAAATGTTATGATGAATATCGTTTAACATTATATATAGTATAGTTGGTAGTTTTACTCTTTATGTAACGCCCATTATCATCACGGTGGTTTTAAACGTAACATAAATAATTATTTCCAGGTATAATTTTTATTGGCTTTTTTATGATTATTATAATAGCTGTTGCATTAAAAACATAAACCAATCACGCTTAAAAATAATATCATATCGTTGGCATTAATTATTTTAGATAAATCATCTTTGGACAACATACATTTTTGTATTTCGAAATGAGAAATCTCTACTTAACGAGTAGAATATACTAAGTACATATTGTTTGCTCATATTGCCTATATATTTTGTTTGTTACTTCTTTTTCAACGACACTATACGACAGTAACGTATTAAGTACAATATTGGAATTCTCAATTATACATTTATTAAAAATTGGCGGTAAATGTGTCGCTAATTCAGTAACTGTTGGACATGCTTAAATGAAAAGAATCAGACATTTTTCTTATTAAATCTTATGAGAGGTTATGTTATGTATATACATTATAAGCTTATTATACTGTCAAAGAGATTTATTTGCTTAAATTTTTAGCACCGTGGTCACTCATTTCAATAGGTAAGTATTTTGTTATGTGAAGAATATTATAGTTTGGTGTTAATTATGTACATTATGATATATGCCTATACAGCCTACGACTACACAATATTTGAATAATTATAATATCAACCACCTGCAATAGTAATTACTAATTTGTAGTATTGTGTAAAAAAAACTCCAAGAACGATTTTTATTTCAAACGATATCCCATAAAAATTGTAATTAATTGTATTATCTACTATACAGTGTGATTCTTTTTAAAGGTAACACTAAATAATTCTGTCCAGTGACATCGGATTGATATGCAGTTTTCGGGAGGAGATAGGGATTGCCTAAATAAAAATTTTTCGATGGTTTTAAAATTTTTAATCCTTTCATTGTGCGCATGCGCAACATAACTTGCATTTTTTTTAATAGCAACGCCTACTTTTGACAACAGATTCTAGTAAAATCTAGTAAAATTATTTGTCTGCAAATGATTCTTACCTCTCGTGTTCCAAGAGTTTTTTTGTAAGCGACTCTTTCTTTTTGTCCCTCCTCAGTGTCATGTTCTTTTCAAGATTTTCTCGTTCTTGTTGCAACTTTAACGTGAGAACTTTTTGTTCATCCGGTCGTTTTCTTTTCGTTTGGAGTTCTTTCTCAAAACGTATAGTCAGCCTTTCCAATTCTTTTTCCCATTCGTTCTACATATTATCATTATAATGCCGAAATATTAATATAAACCACGCATTTAAATAAATATATTATGTTTTTACTTTGACAAATACTAAATTTAAGTCAAAATAATTAAGAAATGTTTATAATAATAATTATTCTCACGTTTATCTCTTCTTTGATACGATTGTCTTCGGCTTCCCGTTGCTTCGCAAACTTCCTATACAAGTCGTCTTCTTCTTTGCGGTGTTTCATTTCTAACCTAGTCTGTTCGTCTTTATCCTATAAATACATAAAATATAAAACTATTGTTAATATAAAATAAAATAATAAACATAAGTCGTAAAAATAATCAACTTGATGAAGATTTAACATTAAGAATGAACATTATGTTTATAGAATTATTTATGTTCTATGAACGAAAATGTTCGGGTTTAAATAAAGTATTAGTGAAGTACTTCAGACGAAAATACTTTTATGCTTACATTATATATATATATATATATATATATATATATATATATTTATTAATGAATAGAGAAAACTGAAATCTATTTTAATAGTTTTTGTAAAATATTTAATATACATAATTAAATTAAAATTCCCCTAAACTTTCAATCTGCAACCGCTGCAAAATTACATGACGCAGTACACAGGTATAGTTGTTGTTATAAAGTGAATTTTATAATCTCCGCACTACAGAGAAGTTCAGTTAAATGGATATGCCTACGGTTGTTGCTTTATATATGAGGCACTTAGCTCAAAAGTGGCCTATTTCGCCAAAATTTAAAAAATTAAATAATTATACAATGTTGTAATAATTTGTTGTTTTATAATATTTTAAGGTATGGTAATAATTATTAAATAATTCATAAATCTGAATTATTGCGATATTGATGTTTTGTGATTCTATAAAAAGTTGATTAAAAAGATTTAGTGTGCTATAACATGGTTGATTTTTTTTTACAAATTTCACCTAAGTCACATTTTATAATTATTATGAAGTGGCCATATGAAAAATGCAAAAGTCACCTATTCAACATAAACTTAGGGAATTTACATTTTTTTGGTTACAAAAATTCGCAGATATATAATCTATAATATGAACCCCCTCTCCCCTATCAAAAAAACAAAATAATAATAATATTAATAATTTTCACATTAAAAATAATAATAATTAGTTTTAATAAAATCCTTAATGCTAATTTACTCTAAATGATGGTTGAGTGGATTTAGACCACTTTTGCACTCAATACCCCAGTGCCACGCTACCTAACATTGGCGCCTCAGGCCAATAATATTTAGCACCCCAATGTGTATTAAAACATCAAAAATCGCTTGTTGTGCTAGGGTGCCCTTAAAACCCTCTCACCATTTCTTCCTCTAGCACGACCCTACAAGTAGTAACGATTTCGGAGGGTCATGTGAAACACGTTAATAAGCATAATATCCGTTTCTCGTGGTAAAACATATTGCTTTGGTGAATTCCACATGGATCCGGTGGCAATAACGATCGTTTGAGATGTAATCACTTAACCGAAAACCCTTATCGAAAAAAAATCGGTGGGAGGGGGAAGAAAAAGACTTTTCCGTGGGTACTGGCCACGGAGGGAGTCAGGTCTTCGCGGGACAATGTAAACTGAACCCACGATTACTTTTTTTTATTGTAAACTCGGCCCGTAAATTTCAGGTAATAATAATAATAATAACAATCGATTGTAAAGTAGGCTCCATAATTTTCACCAAAAAACATATACCGACAAACAAATATTATATTCCGCCATAATCAAATTAAAAATAAATACGAACTAAAGCATACATTGAAATCAACAGTCTATCATGAACCATTTGGATATAAAAATTCCAAAATTATAAAAAAAAATCACACTTAAATAAAATTAATTTTTCTTACATTTTGTAATTTTTACACTTACGATTTTAAATTTATATAATTTAATTCCGCTATAACGAATTTTCATACTTTTTAAAAATATAAAAATGAAAACAAAACAAAACAAGTTTCGGAGCATAATGAAAATTATCTCTTCAACTTGCAGGTGTCTTCTAGGTAATGCTAATGGTTTTGAAAAAGTTATATAACTATATATTATGAGAAAATCTGGGCATATTATTATTATTATTATTCCTCGGGCCGAGTTTACGTGTAAATCATATTTAGTCGAAAAAAATCCAAGCCGATTTTACTATATGACCTTATTGATTTTTCGGGCCGAGTCTTCGCGAAAACGTTATAGTGATGACTCATACATTACGACCATCGTACTCTTTGTATAACATATATATATATATATATATATAGGTATACTCTGGTAGTCGTATCATATACCGCTGGTCGCAAAATTACCGCCGCACCCAGCCGTAATCGCGCCTACTTATATACCATATACGGTTACCACTTACCAAATCTCGAACCGTACGTGTACCATATACTATATGTATACGCATACCGCGTGTCCGATGGTTCCAATATATTAAAATATATTATTATTGTAAACGCGTTTACCTACGCGTCTGTCGACGTACATAATAAAGCGTAGGTATACCGTATACCGCGTATATACCAATAACGTCCTACCTACACCTGGCTGCGGATACCTCGCGATCATATCGTATGCGTACGGCATAATTCCCATAAACTTATGCGCGCGTGCGCATGAGTATACCCGCTGTACATCGCTTTACAATAACAATAATAAATAATAAATAATAATAATAATAATAAAATGCGTACGTATATATTATTGTAAATAGGTGTGTGACCGGCTGACCTTAATATCGTGGTGCCTTGGTATTGACATTGTGTATAATATATATATATATATATATATAAACACATACATTTCGTGCCGATTTTTCACGCCTGTAAATCACCCGAGTCTACACACAATACATCAGTATTCGCCCGGCGTGCCACATAATATTATTACTATACCACCACTATAGTACTGGTATACTATAATATAATAATATAAGAGGAATATATCGTATATGTTCGCAATGTGGAATACCGGGCAATTTGAACCGCGAATACAGACAAAATATCATTTTTTGCGCAATTTTTTTTTTTTTTTTTTAATGTATCATTATTACGTTTTATAATTATATAGTATTGAACAAGACACAAAATAAATAAACGAGCTATTGTGATATTGATATTATTAAATTATATTATAACTATTGACATTTGTACGGGACAAGCCCTTTAAATACAAAGATATAATGACGCATATATAAGTATAATAATAATCCAGAACCATTGGCGCAAATCACAGGGGTGCTAAGGGTGCTTAGCATCCTAAATTTTAATGCTAGCATCCCGAATCCCATGACTATCATAAGTAATAATTAAAAATCTTGGACACGTATCACTATATAATCATAAGTATCAAGATGGACTATTGGACTTATCAATAATGTATTATCCTCATCGAAAGAGATATGGGTAGGAAGTTCTTAATAATGAAACTATTTTAAATAAATACACTTAAAAACAAATATCCTTTAAAACAATATTTTTAATTATTTCTATTTTGTTTGCAAAAATGTAAATATATAAGACGAAAATTAGAAAAATAATTCATATCATATATGTCTTAACTAACAGGAACTGTTAAATCAAATTCTTTAAATATCATAAAAGTAATTGAAAAATGAATTTTGACCTGTAAAGGCTAAAAAGACCTAAAAATTAAAAAAATGCATAAATGCTTAAAAAAAGATTAATAATTCACGTGTACCTAGCAAATTTTATAAAGAAAGCTATGTTATACATTAAGCTAAAAACAATGGATTTTCCTAAAAATTCGCAGCCCTATATAATATTGATTTAAATCTATAAGTTATTTTATGAATATAGATATCAAATGAAACGGATAAAAAGATGTATCAATAAGTGAGAAATGTGAGGGACAAAGCCTGTCACAGCTTTGTTTCTTCTAAAATGTTTTTGGTATTTTGATGCTTAAGCCTCCCTAATATTTGCGCCGTTGTCTAGAACAACTAAAAAGAAAAATACATACTATACAATATTTTATTATTATATTATATTATTTTATTTTACTGCAATATGTTATTATACTATAATACCTATTTATTTGTAGATGAATGAATTATAATTATTTGATGATTGAATTCAAAAAACAAATAAAAATCTACAACAAACGCTTATTCGTTACACTGTTATGGAAATTCCAAAAACAAAACGATTTTTATCGAATCGAAAGGAAAAACGCGCCAACTACAAAACTGACGAGAAAAAGCAGTTTGATTTGCTTGTGTAGTTGTGTATAATAATATGAAAAAAGAAATAATTTCACTAATCGTTTTAGCCCGGGGCCTATAAATGCCTCCTGAAAAGTCCGAGTTGAAAAAGAAAATAACAGTGTCACGGGGAAGGGGGGAATGTAAGATTCGTAGACGTGCGTTGAAACAAAACCGGTTCGCGGAGTGGTTGGACGAAGAAAGTAATACACATTATATATATATATATATATATATTATGTGTGTGTGTGTGTGTGTGTGTGGATACCCACATTGTGCAGCGTTTATATATATATATAAATCTATGGGGAGGTGACGATTGAAGCATGACGTCATGGATACACAATACGTTTCGGGGTAAGTTCGGCAACACCGCACATTTTTAATATTATATATTATTATTATTATTATTATTACGTTTACCGCCGTGTTGAGTCATTGTATAGGCGGTAGGTATACCTACCTAGTTTTTATTCGAATTTTTAATAATTGAGTATAACAGGAAATAACCGTGTTGCCCGGCGTCCAATAATAATAATAACAGTGTTAATAATAATAATATAATGCGTTGTACTGCAGTGCGCGTTATTGTATAAACAAATTTAAAAAAAATATCGCCTCGTGTGATTTGGAGTTAGTTTACTACAGTATTTATAGCAGTAATTAGTATTCTATTAGATAATCGGTCAAAACGTACGTTTTGAAAAAAAGTCGAACAAACAGTCCGGACTCGGTTTTTTTTTTCTATCGTTGGACAAAATGTCCGAGCACATTTTTATTGCCAGATTATACGTCCGAAAATACAAATTACTATTTATTAAAATGTATATTCACTTTATAATCCGATATTTTGTTTGATAATTATTTCTTATACCTATAAAATTACAATATTATTGTCAAATACATAAGGTAATTAACTAATCATTATTGTAAGAGTGATCGATGTATGTATTGACTAAATATACATTGTAATAATATTTGTAAACCGTAAGAAGTATAAAGAATAGTAATCAAATATAATATTGTATACGAAAATTATTAAATTTTATGAACAGAATATTTTCCGATTTCTTGTCTGACATTAAAAAAATTAGTCCGGACTTTTTTTAAAATTGACTTTTTGTTCACGGACTATTCATCCGAGATACATTATATTGTAGCAAGTCAGTCAAGTACAATTCAGTTCAGAGATGAAATTACATAATTTTTGAAAACTGTTGTATAAATTGTTTATTAAAATTTTCCAAGTGTTTAATAATTAAAACATTGACTTTTGTAAAATAGTGAGCCGTGACAAGTGAATAAGTCTAGTGCAAAATTCGTCAACTGTTCGTCTTGGCTGTCGTGGTCCGTCTGTCGGATCCAGGCACACTCTTATGCGAGAGTCCTAGTCCCCGCTATTCTTTTCCAATGACCATGTATGGTCATTGTTCATGGTCTTGAGCGTACGCCTACGCTGTTGCACGCGCGCTCTTCGCGACACGCACGTCGGATGTCCCTTCACATATATTTATTCTATGACATCTAATAATTCCGAGAATCACACACAATTCTAGTACACATTTTTTTCTGGGTTAGAGTAAAAAATTCGCGAATTATTTATAAAATAATAATAACCTACCTACCTCTAACCTGTATGAATAAATTATGACGTATGGTTTTTTGCAAAAATTCGTGTGTTTTTCAATCGCGTGTAGTCTTAGATTTCGACGGTTGCGTGACAGTCGACTTTGGCCACTGTGCACATAAAATCCTTGGAATGCTTCAACGCATAATATCATATATACTGCATATAATATTCGATATAGGTACCTCTAATAGAGGACACAATAATATGTGTAAATCGTGTTTTCACATTTCGTTTAATGTCCCTATAAATTCTTTTTGTTTAGAATATCGCGGGAAAAAATGTAAAATACATTTTTATTATAAGTGTGACCTGCGCATGATATTAAATATTTTAAATATTATATGTTCATTTTTATCGTATCGATATATAATATCAGCTATTGAGTTATTATTATAATAATATCTTTTAGTGCCACATCAATGATTGTAGGAAGGTATATATAAACTTATAATATTATATTTGTCAAGAGAATGTATTATAGTTTTATTTGTTTCTTTTCAAAAACTTCAAGTGTCTCTTTTACAAATAGTATTGTGCTGCAGTCTATACGCAAGTACACCACGCGTATCATATAATTATTACACAAACAAATTTCCGATTTACAATTTTATTTTGATAACCTATTAGTTTAAAAATTGATTACGACAGAAATTAGTATTTTTTTCATATAATTGTGTAAAAAAAAATATTTTCAAAAACGTAATTACTTTTCGAGACAGCGTGTGTGTTATTTATATTGTTAAAATAATCGCCCAGTATACACGTATATTCAATTATAGGTATATGGGACAGTGCGTAGAGGAGGTTATAGCCTTATATTTCACCGTACAGGAAATATCAAGTGACTCAAGGACATACTGCAGCTAATCTAATTTGTTCAATATATTAGCTACGATGGTTTTGTGCAAAAAGCGTCTAAACGAACACGGTTACCTAACTTAACCTAACCTTCCTATTGTATATATATATATATATATATATATATATATATATAGGTATCATCGTTCTTGAATATATACCTATTATGATAATTATATACCGTTGTAAATTGTAAAACTGCAGTTATAATATAAACAATAAGGCACGGCGTGTATCACTATCGTCGTCGCTAATATATACGACGGCAACGGTTTTGTTTTCTGTTAACCGAGGTAATAATCTTTTTGCATGTCCTTGCTGCTGTGATGTGCTAGGTTTCTAAATACAGTGTACTTGTAAGCCAAAAAGACCTAACCCATGTCCCCTCTGTTAAAACGACGTACCTACATATTCGATGGAATGTATCACACACACACACACACACACTTAAGATATTTTATCGTTATACACAGATACGTCTACAACGAATTCGTGACGGTCGTTAAAGTCACTGCGGTGTCGCTCGCAATCAAATTATTATACATATTATATTGTCTTAACGCTTACGCTTGCGGACGTCCAACTAAAAAATAATATCTTAAATCAACTCTCATTCAATCAACTCCTCCGCACGCCGTACATATACCTACCAAATATATTTTATTTTTTTCGTCCACCGCGTCTTCTTTTTCGTTTATTATTATTAGTATTATTCGTATTGTAATTCCGTTTCAATATTTACCGTATCTAATACACTGTGTGTGTGTATACCTACTATATATGAGCCAAATAAAGCGTGAACTAGAAAAATAAATTGCAATAGGTCTGCACACCGCAACCAGAGAGAACCGCAAAATTCTAAAAGAACACTGTCATTGCACTTCATTCCCTGAATCGACATTCCATTCACCCGCGCGCACAACCATCGCGGTACGCTACCTGCGCACCACCGCCGCCGAGGTGTACAGTCGTTGTCGTCGGGTATTATTATTATTATTATTATTAGTATTGTACTGTGCGCGCGCGAGCGCGTGTGTGTGTATGTACACAAAGAGAGAGACAGAGACAGAGTGAGAAAGAAAGAGACTACCAAAATAATACCTATACATAATACGCGAGTTGTATACGTATATAATAATATAATAATGAAAACTACGTCGGGCTTCGCGTTTCGACTGCGAATTTATACGCTCGTAATGAAATTAATCGTCATGATTTTGGGGGCGGCGGCGTTACAATAATATGCGTCTTATACGCATCTAAAATCCGAATTTCCTAAATTTTATTCTCGCGATCTGGCCTGCGAGTGGAAATCGAAATAAAAACCACGGTAAATTTTAGTTTTATTTTTAAATACAGATCATCATATACTGTTATTAAAATGTATGAATAATTTATCACAAAGATGTACAACATATTTTTAACTGATATTGTGTATGGTAATTAGAATTGTTATCTCTTTTCTGTGTATATCTGCCTAATATTTTACTAACTAATTAAGTTAAAGTGTCAAGTAATTGGTAGATGATACACAGTAACATAATGGTAATAGATACAGATTATATAATCTGTGGTGGTATAGTGTAATACATGAGGTTATTCAGTCTTCAAATAAAATAAATCTAAAACAAATCAATAAAAACTTATTGTGTGTGCTATTGTATCAGTTAAACATTCGGGTAAACTTTTGTTTCCTTCTTTGATTTCCAAGCAGAGATTTTCCCGGTATTTTTTGTGTTTTTTCACAATGTGATAGTTTTATTTTATTACTAAAGTCTAAACTAAAATCTCTTAACATTTAGATAAATGTATATATATACATTTAGATAAATGTATATATATATATATTGTATAGGATGATTTTTTTTTTAAATGTTTAATAATAGATATATCTGCTTATTCCGCATTATTGGTAGTTAGTTCATTTATTTCCTTTATTCTGGGTTTCAAAAATAAAACACTATAAGTACTACTACTTTTTTTTTGGATTATTTTTCTGTAGCTTTTAATTCCTACATTCCTTGCACGTTGAGTATGGGTATTTTGATTTTCTTTCATTTTTTAGACATTTGTATGCGATGTGTATTTACTTATCCCCACCACTACAATTGGGATGGCGCCTAGTCATTTCCGACCGATTACAACAGCTAAACGATTTCGTTTTCACTTAGAAAACTTCCTGTTTCCTGGATAGTTTGACAATTAAATCCACCTCATTCACTTTCTTATTATTCGGTAGACAACATTAGCAAGATATGACCCATCATAAAATCATTGTTTTTTTTTTAAAACTATATTATAGTGACTCTGCCAAGTAAAATAAAATTAACTTCAAAATTAACCAATTTTTTTTTTTTACACAACTTCAAAAGTCATCATTACTATTGTATAAAATAAGATGAAATGAATTTATACAAGAAAAAAAATAAATGATTCGATATGCTCTTCTTTGTGATTGGAGTAATAAAAATAATAATTATTGATATTGTGCTATGGTTATTGATTCTATATTATCGCGTGTTATTTAATCTATATATGTATTTTGGTTTTTTTTTTAAATTAAAAACACAAAACAAAACATTTCAATATCTGCATAGTATATTCATAGATAATATAAGAATTGTTAGGACACGCTTATACCAGTTTTATATAAGGCCTTGTGCTTTTTTTGGGAAGAAAGAAAGACGATATGGGGCCTTTTTTAAAGTTATGTACAAAATTATTATATGTAATTATTAATAAGTCACCTAACTAAACAATATTAATACTGTAAACTTTTATTTTAAATAGAAAATAGATCGTTAATTGTTACTAATTAATTATTACTATTATTTATTATTTAATATCATTTATTATCATTGATTATCATATCAATATTTACCCCATATATCCTTAAAAATGTATCACTAAATTTTTTTGTGATAAGTTCTTATATCATATCCATACTTATATTATCTATGAGTATATTGCAGTAAATTTCGGCTATGTGATAGCTATTAGTACTGCTTGTATTGTTATATTATATTTTATTCATTTTACGGTAGTAAAGTAAATGGATTTTGTTTCTACTCTATTTATTATTTCATAGAGACGTTAAATAAAACGAGAAAATTATATTAAAGTATTTAACAGCAGTATACCTACACTACTTTCCTTCCAAGAGTAGGAAATTAACTGTAGAGTTCTAAGAATCTAGTATTGATTGAAATACACACATACACATATTCTCATACTGATATTTGCTGGAGTATTTAACTATTAAGTAAATATTTTTCTTTTAGTTTTAATTGAATTATTGTGTTGAAAAAAACTATTAACAAATAACGATAATAGTTATGAAAATAAAACGTATAGGTATCTTATACATTTTGCAGGTTTTCAAAAAAAAAAAAAACACCGTGGAATAACAAGTGTAACATATTATTAGGTATAGTGTATTTTTATAAAATAAAATATATTTTTGAAAAATTGTATTTAAGGATTATCAACTTTTAATTCATTTATCAATGAATTACACTCTGCAAACCATAATAATACTGAGTATTCGAAATAATTCAAATCCATATATCGATGTTCTAGTGCACAGATGTGGCAAGCCTGACATTTAACGATTTGTTCAATAGAGACATTTGAAAGTTTACACCATTTTTACACAAATTTTGAGTTGAAGTCATAGCGGAGTTTTTTATTAACCATCTAGTTTATATTATAATTATGTCTTTTAACATGTTTGAAACTTCATAACAATAACATATGAATATACTTAGTTTTATCGAAATACTTTTGTTGTAAATGAGTATATTAACCATAGTACATATTTCAAACAAAAATGCAGTCTAGTGGATAAAATATTAAACAAACGCGTACAATATTTGTGCATCATATGAAAAATGAAATGGAGTATTTTGTGGAGTATTTGACTCGTTTTCGACAAAAATGTCACTTGCTACACTTGTGCACTAAACTGTCGATATTATCCTTTTCATTACTCGTATTTTGTACTTAACACACACCATATACATTCACGAGTAAATGTAACATAATAACTATACGCTATTCAAAGTTTAAAATAATAAGAATAACTGCTATTTGTATAAAAAGTGATCGTCAAAAACAATTAGTAATAAGTTCGATAGGTAGCAAATCCATTTTTGTACATAATAATATTGCATTGACGATGATGCTATACAACACGATAAGTTTTTCTTTTACTTTTAACATGCACAGTAGACTCGAATTATTTCAACATAATATTATTTCAATTATGGGAAAAACGATTGACGGACGGTGTACGTATACGTGTATAATAGTAAGAGGTTTTGGTGTTAATATTTTAAGTATTCCAAACGTGTACAACACGTAACACGAGTGTATTACGTAAAATAATCTAAAAAGACCTTTCGCCGATTCTTAATTGTTTTACCCACAAATGGTTCGCACACACGTAAGTATAATAATGTATTCGTATTGTATTGTTTGGAGTTATGCAAATGATGTAAGTACACTATACGCGGACTAAACATTTGAAAATAAATCAAATAGACCGAAAAAAACATAGTACCTACATACACATCAAAAACTATTAAGCGTCTCAATGTTCAACGCATTTAATATAGACAAAGTGTAACAGAAAAATCTGACGAAAAATAAAAGTAAAAAATTGATAAAAGTTAAATGTGTGAAAAAATTTATGAAAATTACACGGGTAATAAATAATGTACTCATGTCTAAAAATTCCCAAAAGTATTATTTTGAAAGAGTTATTATGGTTCGAAATAATTTACACCAAAAAATATTGATATTTTAAAAATTGTATAAAATAAACCACTTAAATTAGATCATTTTTTTTACCATTGGCATTTTTCTTATAATCAAATTCATAAATTGGCTATTTTGAATTTTCTAAAAAAAATTTGAATCCAATTTAAAAATTTTCTATTTTCAGTTTTAAAAAATAAAAAATTGTGTACTTAAAATATAGCACGCAGTTGTCTATAAATGTTATAGACAAAAAAAAATGTTAAAATACTAATCAGAACAAAGGTTATTTCTTTAATCAGTTTTTATTCTGTTACATACTGTATATTGGGTGCATTATTGACCTATATATCCGCGTGTATAAAAATATATTTAATGGCCGAATAACAGGTCGTATATAATTGTATTCGACTAAGGTGGTTGTTATATCTCTTGAAGTATAAAAATACAGTATAAGTTATTAAATGTCCGTGTCATGCGTTTTTATAAGGACGATATAGATTACGAGAACGTCCCCTTACTGTTTTCAATAAGTTTAGTAAGTTTATATACCGTTCGTGAGTATATATTCGTGTGGTTGTATAAAATACGGGACGGAATCAGTGTCGGTTTGGCCCACTCGACTGCCCGTCGATTTCTGGAGGGTGTTTTTTTAATATTGTGGGCCCATTGCCAAATGGAAAATGTCTAATTAAATCATTAAGAGTCGTGTGTGAGACTTTTAAAATTATTTTTAAATTAAGAGCGACGTCTGGTTTATCCAACACATTGTGCATAGAATTCAAATTCGTTCTTGTGTACTTCATGCACACAAATTATCGCTGTATACTAATTGAATCCCTATACCTGAACGGGAAAAAAATATTATACTAATTGAGTACCAAGTACAAACTGGACATATACTAATTAAGTCTGGAGTTAGGAAACTAATAGTATACGAATTGAGTCCGATATTCGTATAGGATATCGTTCATATAATTTTTATAACTTTCGTCAGATAACATAATAACATATTATTTAGGCCAGAAATTGTTTTCATTATATTATACAATCTAGTTTACAAGGTACGCTGAGTATTATGGATGAAGTTATACTAAGTGAAAGAAATAAAATTATATTTTTAATCGATGCATATAAATTTCGTTTTCACAAAGATTTATCGAAAAATCATCAACGCTGGATTTGTTGCAAAAATAACTGCGAGTCATTTTTTAAATTAAATGAGTTTAATACTATAGTTGAGAAGTCTATAAGTCATAACCATGATTAACAGAGTAAATCTTTGATAAATAGATAGACAATTATCAATAGACTAAAACGCAAAGCATTAGATGATCCAGTTGAGAGACCTTTAAAAATTATTCATAAAGATCTCAGAGAGAATGACACAGATACAGACACAGAGTCAGTTCGTATGCAACCAAAATTATAAGTGCGTGAACGAGTATTTTAAAAACTAAACTTTGATCTCCGATAAGCTGTCAACATTTATAAGTAGATACATTTTTTTGTTTGTTGAAGAAGTATGCGTCATTTGACTTATAAACAAAGATGAAATTAATATACATATGTTCGAATCTCCACTTTCCAATAATAAATTAAAAAAAATTTACTATTTTTATAATAATTTATTTAATTATTGTGTTATTTATGTTTGTTGAATTTTTTTTCCTATTTTATTTGTACAAATTATAAAAAAGTATGTAAAACCTATAATTTTTATTATAATTAAAATTACAAATAGTTTTAAAATAATAAATGATTTTTTAATTAAAAATAAAATTATTTTATTGCAATTAAATAGAAGTTATATTTTTTTTAAAGTTTGTACGGGGAGTCGGGGCTCATTAAAAATTACTATGCCAAGGGTCAAATCATGAGCCAGACCGCCACTGGGACGGATATATGACTTGTTGATTCATCGTTTATATACTTAGGTATAATATAGTTTTTTACCTAATGTTTTTTTTATAATATATAAATCAAAAATGATTTAAACATTAATAACTATAGATATGTACCCACATAATATTACGATAAGTTGTGTGCGGTTAACTCTGCAGTGATAATTGATATTTAAGGGGAAGTTAGCCACCTACGTTTTGAGAAATTGTCGGAGCCGAGTGGAAAATATTTCTGCCGAGCTCGTGCGGCATCCAAAAACACGATACAGTTAGTCACTCTAATGATGATTTTGATTTTTGATAGATTTTGATTAGAGCATATTACAGCACATATTTTAAGGTTTTTTGGTAATATTATAGCGTATATTTCAGTACTTTTTAATGCTATAAAATCCAAAACCTGGCAAAAAAATTTGAACTGTAGAATGTCAACTACTACCAGACATAAATTATCGAGGGGACCTTCATACGTGTATTTTCTTCTAAATAAAGAGCAGGTTTTTTCAGGGGACCATTAGCGTTAGTTCGATTTATGGAGGTTTTCGGTTTATAGAGGTTTTCGAATTATGGAGTAACTACCTTACCTACTGTATAATAATAGCATAATTTTATGGGGAAGGGGGCAATGTGAGCATTTACCCCTGATTGCAAGAAATCATTTCACTTGTTGATGAAATAACATGATTATATAATTATTTTAATTTTGAGGAAATATAATATTATGTAAGCACCGACAAACTTTTGTTACGATAATAATAATAATAATAATAAATATTTATAGTTTTTTACCTCAAATATAAAAACGCAGATACTATAATCTAGAAATTCTAAAAACAAAATGATATCACTCTTGATTTGTCTATGATTTTGAAAAAACCTCTAAACAGAAAGTATACTTATTACTTCCATTTTTCAATAAGGTTTGGCAGTCTTGTTTCGTATCGTAATTTAAATTGTTCAATACTTCTAGAAAAATTTAAAATATCGCCACTGAGATAGGTACCATAATTATTTAACTCCACCATGTCATTTTTGCTATTAAATAAGACTACTTCACTACGCATACGCCTCATATAAAGTAATGTAAGACGGTATTTGTTTCGAAATAAGAATATAAGCGGAAGTAGGTTTGGGAGCGATGCGTTCTGTTTTGTTTTTTTTTTTTTTTTTGGTTCAGTTATATATGGGCTGGCCAAAACATTTGCACTCTCCTTGATCATCTAACGTGTATTTCAAACAATTTTTACGACTACAATAATAAGTGTATTCACGATTTTTATTTTTTACAATGCAAGTCGACACAAAAGGTAAGTTAAATATTATATAATCAATACATTTCTTAATTTATTGATAGGGTCAATAGACTAAATCAAATCGATAAATTAAAATTTTTTACTTTACTGGAAGGTTTTTTTTAATAGTAATTATTCACGAGTAATCTCCTCTCGTAGTACAACTTCCCGTATTTTTAATGGTATAATTTTAATTTGCAGTTTTTATTTTTATTTTTATAGCTGGTTCTAGTGTATAGAGCAAAGTTTCGAAAAACCAAGTTATGAAAAATAAATATATTCGAAAAGAATTGCTACCCAAATAACATAGATATATGACTAACACGTCTTGCAAAATTCAAAATCAGAATCTTCTAGATCACACATGCGCCCAAATATTTCAAATCGAAAACACAGTAATTAATTATAATATTGCATTTAAAAATATTCCAACTTCAAAAATGATGTATTGATTAAATTCACTATCATTAAAACTATCATATAAACGAGTGTATTATATGATTTGGAAGATATTAATTTTTTCCGTCTAAAATTGCATTATAGACCACTGTGAGAGCGCCTGTTAAAAATTAAAACGATACCACTGCTGTATAACAATAATAATTAAGGTTCATAATTAATGTGCTTGAAAAGTACTAAATATGCATACACTCAAAAAAGCTACAAATATACTTAAAAAATAGGCACTAATTTTTTTTTACTCACAATTTTCATAAATACAAATATTTTATTAGAAATTTTTTTATATTTTATAGTTATTATTAAAAGCGTTAAATTTTATGTCAAATAGGGATTTGAAAAATACGATAAAATAATATATACATTCGAATGTATATTATTTATTTATTTATTTATTTTTTTTTTTTTTGTTAAGTTTTCAAATCGTATTATAAACTTATTATTAATCATCAAAATATACGCTCTTAGTACTATAACACGATCGAACATTGTGCAAAAATAATCACTACCACAAAGTTTCAAATATTTTTTCCGCAGTGTCGTGAATTTATTTCAAGGTCGCTTAGCCGCATAAATCTTATAGCCCCCCCCCCAAAAAAAAAAAAAAAAAACACATAAATGCGGCGGACTTCCCGATGATATAATGTTATGCCACTCACCAGATAACAGTGTATGGGCTTCTCCCGGACGCCGTTCTTGTTCGGGTACGACTTGTGGAGTTCGGTGGCCCGGAGCGCGTGCGCAATGTGCAGCGCCGACGCGTCGAACCGGCCGTACTGGTAACCGGTGTCCGGGGCGGACGAGCCGATGTACGGCGCCGGTAGCGGCGACTGGGCGCGGTTGCCGGGCGCCGAGCCGTTGAGGTGCTGCTTGATGTTGAGCGCCTCGGCGTCGAACGTGCCCTTGCCGCTGCCGCGTATCTGGTCGTTGACGTACGTCGTCGACTTGGGCACGTTGAGCGCGCTCCTGATGCCCACCGACGTGCCGTCCAGGTGACCGGGCCCGATTTTCGGCACGTGACTGGAACAGTACACCTCCTTGTCCTCCTGCCGGTGCTGGTTGTTGTAGTACGTTTTCAGCGTCAGCTTTGTGCCGCACACCACGCACTTGAAGCACCCGCTGTGGAAGAACGTGAAGTCCTTGAGCGGGCCCACCCGGTCCACCTGGTACACCGTCTGGTAGCATCGCAGGCACGTGCTCTCGTAAAAGTTGGACCGGTACATCGCGCTGCGCCGGCGAGAGATCGCGCGCGCGTTGTATTACGATTTACGATTGTGGCGCGCGGCCCCTCGCACCGTCGTCATATTATTATCACGTCACACGACGCGATTGCCCGGAAGAATACAATAGTGTTCGGTATGATCTACAACGCTGGCCGGTTGCGCGTGAACGTCGTCGTCGTCGTCGTCGTCGCCTGCAAAACACACAATAATTATTATAAATGTTTTTGCAATTGTTTGTATGTGTCTCGTATTTTACATCGATCTGTTTATAGCCCATGTTTAAAAGTAGCAGCGGCATCGTTTAATTATAAAAAACGACTGCGCGTCGAGTGGGACACGTGTTTAACGCCCGCTAACTGTTGGACGACAATTATCTCTGATTCCCGTGTATTACCGCTGGGCTTCTGGCTCGTCATTAAATTAATAAAATAGAGAAAAACACAAAATATATTGTAACGATCGAGGCGAAAGAAATCCTTCCCTTATATACACACGGTGCATTTTATTACGAACGTGTGCGGCCGGCGACGAATTGCTTCCCGTTTAAAAAGGCGTATTCTATTGAGTCGAGCTGAATTGGTTACAAACTGAACGCCTGACCGATGTCAAAAAAAAAACAAAAAATAGCTCGAATTTTCAGTTATGAGCTATTTTTACAATATAAAATCACACTCGAAAACCTGTACACGATGAAAAGGATTGTATGTTAATGGGTCGCACTTACGCGATTTAAATATTTGAAAAGCGTTCGCTTCAAATTATCACCTCAACAACATTAAATTTTCTAAAATGCAGTTTACATTTTTAATTGTTATTATAAATTCCGAGTTAACAGTCCTGAGAGTATAACGATATCGAGAGGGGGGAAATGTGCGTACTCGGGGCTGTCTTACTGCGAAAAAACGGGAACCAACTCGACCAGTAAACATAGTGTACGTCACACATTTAAACGGTAACCATTTCAGCTCATCTTGATTTAAAAAAATACCCTTTTCAAAAGGGAACCAATTCAGCAACAGAGGTCGGAACTTAATCGAAATCGTTATATGAACAAGTAATTGCAAATATACATGGGTGTAAGCATCATATTATTACGAGAAACTCACAATTTTTAAAAATCAAATGCGGCCACGCAATACTGTCATTTAATAAAGGCTTGTCCGACGGGTAAGCCCGGGTCTACCCTGATTTTGAACCCTTAAATATACCCAAAATATATTTGTTTATCATACAAATTATTTTTATAACCTGCAGGTCTGTCCTGAATTTTGATCCTGGACACGCCTCTGATTGAGCCGTTATCCTATATATACTGACACAGACGATACGTAATTGGGTGTTTTTTAAAATTCTTTTTCAACTCTAAAAATAATTATCAGTTAGAATAAGGTAAAAAAATAAATAAAAAATTAAAGGATAAAAGCAGTTCCCAGCATCTATGCGCGGTTAAACATATAATATATAATTTCTTGTGCAATGTTTGTACAAGGTACGGCTGTCGATGCACCTAAGTATAAAAGGTTTTGTGATCTAGGAAACTCTCTCGTAAAAAATTTAATAGCGTTTTTATACTATATTATAATAGTTGAACAACCACAGCCGTGAGTGTTTAATAATAACACAGCGTCTAAAATACAACTAAAAACGTATAGGCACATATATAATATAATTTATATTTAATGGTTGTACGTTCTTCTTTGCTCTCATATTATGATATATATATATATACTACATAATACGCGATATAATATGGTTTATAATGATATTAAATAATATATAATCATATTATACTTATTTATATAATACGTTTGGTTATATTTTTGTTAATGCATATCGACAACTTCGTGTACAAGTTCATTTTAAGTTTAGAAAAAGTCCCCAAAAGTGTTCATTTTTTTCTAATGACAGTAAAACACATTTTCACGGAATGTAGATCCTACGAAGAAACAAGGTTCAAACACAGCACGATTCCAAATCTCTACGAATCCATAATAGGACCAGGCATACCGAGCGATCTCATCTCCTTCCTCGAAGAGACTTGGCTGGACAAACAAATTCAACAGTTAAGTTCTTCTAATATTTAAATGCATTTGGAAAAAAACAAAAAATGTAATCTTATGTTAAATTTAGACGTTGCATAAAAATGTGGAGAAACTAATTGCCTTGCAGCTGTTGAAGTTTAATCAATCAATTAAAAAAAAAAAAAGTGTTTATTTTCAATAATAACTAAAACCAAAAATATAGTTGTATTCATGACGTAACGATTAATATAATACCTTAAACGCTTAACTGCAGATAACAGTATCATAATCTCTACTTATATTATAATTCGATATCAATACTACAAACGACGAACTCAACAAGGTAAGTAATACAGTATTGGTATTTGCCATCTGACATTATGTTATACTACATATTTACATGTGTAGTAAATTAAACTAAAAACATGGATAACTGGTTACACCCATTAAGGATCAACCAATACAATCTATCGAATGAAAAAATGTTATACATTATCATGTTAAAACGTTAACTGATAATAATAATATATTCTATATTTATTTGCTTTATAGTTCTAGACGTTTAAATGGATTTTAGTGTTTTACTAGGTAGGTATACGATCACTGGTACAACGCTACCAATTAGTAAACAGTTTTTCGGCCACCTCTTATCGTATAAGACTTATACCAATAAATCGATTATTTTAAAACCATTCCTATTCTGACTACACTAAAGCATATTAATTTTGACTATTATTGTAGTATGAGTCTTCAAACCCCTATTCGTCCAAAGCTTACACCGAAATCATCGTGTCGTTAAATACATTTCTGTTGAACCAAATACTGTTATTTTTTTTATAAGTTCTCTCTGAATACCTATAATTCCTAATTCCTATAATATTAAAATCCAGTTAAGTACTACTCATGTTTTATTATTACTTATTAGTAGTTCTCACTCAAAGTCCAATATATTATCAACGATTTATTGAGGTAAACGGTGCATTGAATAAACCCTCATCTTAAGACATTTAAATTACCTACTCCAAGATTGGTATTGGTAGACCAAAACAGTAGAAACACTGAAAACTATAAAAACACCGTTGGGATATCAAGTTATTTTACACATATTGTAAAATGAAGAGGTAGATAGGTAATTGTTTTCAAGACGTATACGAAAAGTACCTACCTATCATTACTTGACAGTTTCGAATCCTTGAATATGATATTTAATATAATTTTTAAATATTGTATTGTCTTACATATATAGTTATACCTTTTTTCATAAACATTAATTAATCTTTATGGGAAAATATAAAAAAAATTATACTAACAAGGCGTTTTTAGGTGTTTTAGGCGTTAATTATAAACTTTTCAAGAACTGTGTTTAAAATGTATTATAGAAAAACATTTTTTTTTAATTGGAGTTTATTTCAGCAATAAATAAACAGTGCTACATAAAATATAAATTAATGCAAAGGTATCATTAGATTCTTAGCGAAGTGAGAAAATTATATACCTACCTATTGTCTTAGATATAGTATTTGTCATTTTCAATGGACTTTTCTCAAATCTATTTTAAGGCAGTAAAAAACTAAAAATTTACACGGAGCATCTCGATTGGTTGGAAACAGAGCATAAATTATTAATTTAATATGCAGGAATATGCTTGAATTTTCCCGCAGTATTTTTCCAAAAATGTCTAACAATTCTAATAAACAGCCACTTTCATCACAAATACCTACTTATCACATAAAAACAATTAATTTACTTTGTTATACTTAATTATCGATGATATTTTACTGAGATTTAGGATTGTCGACGTTATTGGAAAAAGTATTTCTTCGAAATGAATTTAGTTTTTTACGGGTTTTGCGAAAGTTAATGCTAAATTTGAAAAAAAAATAATAACGATTTTTTTATGTCATTATATGTGTAACCATCCGTAGTCATTGACTATATTTTAACTAGGTACTGCATGGAACTTATTGATTTATGTTATTGCTCTAAAAAGTGATTTCCAAAATAAATCCATCAAAATGGCGTTGTGAAATCAATACGACATTATTTGTTTTTTTTTTTTATCTCACTTTTTTTAACTGTATTTAATTAAAATTACATCTCTAAAATAATTTCAACAACGCATGATAGTAAAAACTTTCCTAAATGTAATTTAGCTATTGTATTGTATTTAATATGATATGCTATTTTATTAGTTTATTACAGAGTCTTTATAAAATACAGTATAAATACTTTAACTAGGAAGCGAATTGTAAATTGTATCTTTTAATCAAATCGTAATAATTCTGAACCTTAAACTTTAAGTTTTGTACTTTTTAAAGTACCTATTTAGTGACAAAACTGTGAAGAAAAATCATTTATATAAAAAAAAAAAAAAAAATACTAATTGTATGTGTTATTATATAACAATATTATCCTTGTAATGATTAAAACACATGTATCGTCTAAATAAACATTCGCTTTTCAGGTGCAAGTACATGTGATGATTGCCTTATACATATTATTGCGGAATTCGTATAATATATTTTATAAGCTTAGACTGAAGATATGAATAAATTAAAACACAATAAGAAAGTCCATAAATATGCATTAAGATATACACCTACATAAAAAAATAATAGGTATACCTATTTTTAATTACTTATCATTAACTGTCAACATTTGTTGTCGTAAAAGTCTTGACAGTAATTATTGTAGGAATCTACGTTCCTATTGAAATGTACATCTTGAATTATAATATTTTTTTATACGACTACAAGTAGAAAATCGGTCATCGAGAGAAATGGTAGGTCAGTTTTGTTGCAACTTGTCTTAAAATGTTAGATTAGATTTTTATAAATAAGAGCTTATTTTATACAATATTATAACGTTAAATGTATGATAAAACACTCTAGTAGCTAGAGTTTCGCCAACACATTTTATAAGAGCAAAAAAAGAAAACAGTGTAAAAATTAAAAAAATTATATTTTTTTTAAATTACAGTCAATATAATAATTTAAACTCGTACCTATTTAATTTATTACTGATAAACTGTTAACATTACCCATTCCGCGTAAGCCAATATTATACAAATGAATATTATCAATATCGAATTATATAGATAAACTTATATTTATTTGTTATATAAATATATATGATTTTTTTTAACATGCTATTTAATTTCTCTCGTTGATTCACACGCAACATAGAAAATTTCATTCAGGAGAATCAACCTATTGTGTTATTAGCTTGAATATTAGAGTGAATTAAATTATAAAACTTAGAGTAAAGAACATTGTCTGTGTTTGTGTGTTGCGTTTTGTACAACATTTCAATTTGTTTGCGATATGAGTATTTCTAAATACTGTAATAATTTACATACTCATAACTTGCATAAAAATTGAAATATCATAATAAAAGCCAACATACAAACACAAATGATGTTCTTAACTTTAAATTTGATAGGTAATACGTTACAGATTGATTCTGCTCAACTCAAATTTGCTACGTTGTCCGTGGATTAAAGATATGAAACAAAATACAAATAGTGCACCGCCTGACATCATTTTAAACCTTATAAACATATTAAATATTTTGATCTAAAATACAACATAAATTTAAACAGTCTTTAAACCAAAATGTAAATAATAAGCATTCCTAAATTAATGAATTCAGTAACTGCTATAGATTTAATAACTGGTTATTTACTGGTATTAAAAAACCTTTTTTTTTATTAAGAGAAGCCTGCAGTGTTGTAAACATTAAAAAATACAGTTTATTATATTTGTTTATATATGCTTAATATACAGACGTTTGAGTGATTACACAGTGATATCATGGATTAAATAAAAAAACTATTATAGATGAATTTTTAATGTAATTTATAAACTATGTAGAGAAACATCTCTGACTTTCAAACATTCAAACATATAACAATTCACGAATAGGTAACTCATTAGGTTAATTTAACAATATAAAAATTCAAAAAATATATAATATATTTATATCTAAAGTAGATTTTAACAAATATTTTTCTTATTGGTATTTAATTATAAGGTCTAGGCACACATCGATGTATGTCAACAATGCGTTTCATATTTTGTAGCTGTATAACATTTACGATTTGTTTTATAATAAAATAGTATATAAGAGACTTTAACGACAGACCAATTAGCAAAAATACTACACCTATAGGTTAGGAATATTAATCTTAAATAAAAACTGTTAAAATTATATTGCTACAATTGTATAAAGCCCATAGTACAATATCATCCAAACGTTTAAATTTTAACTTGTACAATTTACAATGTTTATGGGTATAGGTACCTACCGCGTAGATCTATAATATATAATATAAATGTAATGTGTTAAGTACCTTGGCTTCTTCTAAGAATTCTGTATACACATGCTTATATGCATTCACAATAATTCTGACGGATTCTTTTTATCCACTTGCGCGCACATGCACACCGCACACTGAAAGAACCACGGCTGCATTATAACTCGGCCATTTTATAGTTATTTTAACGTTTGGTTTTTATTTAAAACGAACATAAACCCAACGTGCGCAAATAATATTGTCACTGGAAAAAACCGACGCGGTCCCGCACAATCGCCGGCTGCCGATTTTCGTTTGGTTTGTTTTTTTTTCCAATATTTTTCTATTTCTTTTTATCACTACGACACACCACTCGCCACGATCCAATGTATTCTCGGTACTAACCGTGTCGACGGAGCCGCGAACGACCTTACCAGCGGTTTTCTGGTTATACGCGGTTTCACCTGTGCTCCTCTCTACCGGTACCTATATATTATGCTCGTTGTGCACGAGATCCCCCACCACACACACACACATTAGTCTTGTGTTCATGCTCAGATACTCGCAGTACCTGTATATCGAAGATAATGAAGAAGAAAAACGAACATCACAAATAATACACGAAAATTAGTTTTATTTTTTCGTCGGATCGTTTTTAATCGTACAAATTTTAATAATCGTGTAATATGGATTTCATACGTAAATACACACAAAATAGGAAAATTCGAACAACAATTATACATTTTCTAAAAATTCTAAACGTATTTTATGCATAACCTGCACGTTTTGTCGAAGTTAAAGCAATAAAGTCGACATATTTTTCAAATTCTTTTAAACAATTTCAATTGATAAATCAACACCACTATATTATTTTTATTCATTATGAACAATTTATTAGGTATATCTGCCTATTATTATGTTGTTATTTTGTATTCTTTTTCATAGAAATATCTACCTATTTTTTATTCGAAATAATGGCCAAAATCTTAAAAAAAAAAATTCTCGTTTAAGTAATCTATAGATTACTTAATTATTATATTATGTAATCTATAATATGATTAATCGACTTATATAAAGTCTTGTTAAGTATTCGAATTCTTGTATTTAAATACTTATTTTGTATCTCAAAATATTTTTTGACAAGTGTATTTTAAACACTTTAAAAATATTTTTTCTTTGTATTTTATCCCAGAATACTAAATACTTTTTGCCGTTGTATTTCAGCGACCAATATTTTTGCTTCGTATTTTAATATATTTTGTTAAATCGTTTTTAAAATAATATTTTATAATCCTTCTAATAATTTATAATATTTCATCAAATACGCAGGTGGCACAATGGCTACATCTGTTTAACTACCTAGCTGAAGTTTAACTTGACCTGATTAAAGTATAATAGGTACGTGACACCAGCAATTCTTGAACCAATTAAAAATTGTATAAATTAAAAAATATATTTATTTACTATTTCATTTAAATATTTATTGATAATTTTAAGCATTGATTCGTGAGAAATTTACAAATATTTTAATATACAAAAAAAGTACTTGTAAAGTGTTTTGAATACTTTTAAAATGTATTACATTCAAATACTTTTGAAAGAAACAGTATTCGAATATGTATTCTGAATGTTTTAAAAGTATTCTTAACAAAGACTGTAATCTATATTTTTTTTAATCAGCTGGTAAAAGATAAATGTCGTTATTAAATTTAAAGCGACATTTATTTGGTCTAAACAATATGTATATTATGTACTGTGTTTTACGAGATGACCGATAGTTTAAGTTTTTGAAAACACTACACTCGATAATGTTTCACTACAACTGTAACCTAACCATAATGAAATGTTAAATTTTTAATTTTCTGGACGAGCAACACTTGCTAACATAAAAATTTGGATTTTACTTTCCTTTAAAGTATTAAAACTGTTGCTTAGTTACATTTACTTTTTATCAGTATAGAATCATATTTATATAAGCAGAGCCGTTTTAGGGGAGCAAGAGAGACTTAGACTCCGAGCGGAAAAATTTTAGGGGCGGTAAATTTTGTGGATTGATATAATAATAATAATACAATTATTACTGCGTTGTTATCATTTTTATTAACAATACCAAGTGACAAGTTGCCTAACGCTGTACTTACTTAGATTAATGTACTCTGGCATTAAAAATAATTATGAAGATTTGCATCCATAAGTAGAAATTACGTTTGTAAACATGCCTTATTTCTAACTATTCTGCAAAGAAGTCTTTTTCGTCTTAAAAAAGGATCAAGTCTTATTCGAGATCAAAGATTCTTTAGCCGTTTTAGCTACAAAGACAGATGTAACGATGAAATTGAATTTTGATATAATTGATTCATTTTCCAACGAAAAAGTTTAGCGTAAACATTTTAAATTGTTTTTAAATTTCCCTTATTCAAATTTAATTATTACATTATAATAAATGTATTACACTTGTGAGTATCAGTGTATGTTTTTTTTTATGTATACCTAATATGTTTTTAAATTACAGCGAAGAATGTATTGGTTTAAACATAATGTGTTATTTTTTTCACAAACATATTGCTGAAAAAATGTTTATGATGTTGTGGGGGAGGGGGGGCGTTTTTTTCTTACCTGCGGCTCAGAATACCTAAATGCGTCTCTGTCTTTATAAATGTCTTTGTAATATACATTCTACCTATACTTAATTTACGATCCAAAAAAACGCATGAAATTTTATTTGTCTGTAGATATCTACTTATTAACATTGTTATTGAACGCACAAAGTATATAATAATATGTAGGTACTTACGCTAAATTGCATGTCAGTACATATTGTGGTATGGATTTTATTTACATGCATATAAGACTTAATTTTCAACAGTTGATAACTGTCAAAAACCGGACACACAAACCGTGAAATATGTAAATCTAAATCGGATGTTGGCTGCGACGGAGTGCATATTGCAGGTATATCCAATAACTACAAATAATATACATAGATGAATAATAACAACAATATAATATATTTTCTATTTTATGCACTAGACATATAGTTTATTCCAAATGTAGGTACACGATTAATGATTATGGATGCATTATGCATATACGTATAGTCATGTATATTATTCGTATAGAAACTGTTGCGTGACATTCAATTCACGTGAACCGTGAAAACAAAACATAGCCATGAAAATGTTAGTGCGGTTAGTATTATATCCGGTCAGCTATACACATTGCCGTATTTAAATATAAACAAACGCCCAACTTTCCCAACTATAAATTATAAAATCATCATAGATGAAAAAAGACATAGATAGGTGGTAATTTTGTGTTTTAGTTTTTTCAATAAAAATAAAACCGTTTACACCTACCTAATATATATATATACCTATACTACGAGAGACAATCGAAATAATCAGATAATTTAAATGAAACCTCATAACATTTTTACAAATATTGTGCAGTGTTGCAATGTTGTTACAGCAGGAGTCTGCAGTTCTGCACCCTTAAACTATAAACTAATATACAGATAATAATATCTTCTAAATTACACTTTGATTCATTAAATAGTCAATATTAATCTGTCACATACCTAGTACTATCGTTATAACATTGCCTAAAAAGAATTAAAACTTCGTGTAACACTTTAAACAGTAGTAAATAAAGATTGATAATCAATATGTGTGCAAATTACAACTTCAACTTCTATTTTTTTCAGTGTGATTTAAGAAAATAACTTTTTTAAATAATATTTAATTTCTTTTTTACCCATTTCGTTTTTTATCTTTATATAGAATTATAAAACTGATCACAAATGATGAAATGCCAATTCGTCAATAAGAGTAAATAAGACAATTCAATTTAAAATTTATCGCAAAGAATTATTATTTAACTGTTAAAATATATATACAACTTTACAAGTCTATACAAGTTTAGTATATATGGTAGATGGTAATGCTTTAAAATGTTAAACACATTTTACAGAAATACCTATAGGAAAACGAGAAAGTATATTTAAGACCAAGAATCAAGTTCAAAACACTGCCTATATATAAAATGTCAGAAATGGGTTAAGAATGTGTACTAGCCTGATTACCTAACCTTCCGGAACCCTTAAGGTATTACCATCATACCTCAATGCTATATATACAATATGTATATATCTGTATGTATATACTGTATATATCAATATATCAATATGCAATAACCCTAGTACCTAATTACTAATTAGCTAGTATGACAATTACATAAACTTTAACTATTAGGGTGGTAATCTATACCACTTATCCACTACAATAAATATATATATAGGTATCCAACGTCGTCTATATAGATAAATTTATAAATTTGAACTTCTTCGTTCATAAAAAATGTACTGTGTAACTCTACATTAAACATTTGTTTTAATTTCCAATATTAAAAACTTACGAGTAATTTTGTATTAAATTTTAAACCTTATAGGTGGTGAAATTTAAAACTTTATGAATTTTTGCATACAAAATAATTTTCAAATTTTCGTGATAGTGATAAATGTTAACATTATAATAATGCTTATAAATGTTGATATTTTTTAATTGGTTTAGGTACCAACAAATTATGAGAAACCTGCTTATATTAAATGTGCATGTTTTTTTTATACGTAAAAAAATTGTATTTCACATAAATCAAAAAAAAAACTAATAATGTTGACATTTATATCATCAGGTTTAGTAAATGCTAATATGAATATTCGGTGAAGGTGAATATTTCAAGTCTATAGTTTTTAATTTTTGAAAGTACTGAGAATTTTCTCATTTGACCCTCACCCTTTTTCCCGAAATATTACCAATATGCTATCAAAAACCATCTTCAAAGTTTAAAATCAAAGCATTATTGGTAATGAGAACAGAAAAATAAAAAAACCTGCTCAGAATCTGAAATATATTATTAATATCTATGTGCTTACATTCCATATGTAAATTATTGCGAAAATTCCTAACTCAATAGCTGGTATATATATTATATAAATATATATAAGTATTTTATTGACTGCTGTGTGCTTTATAATTTGATAAGTCGTACCATAACAATTAGTTATTTTTATATTATAAACTTAAATAAATAATATACCTATAATATTGCATACAAATATAATATACGCATACATATAGGTAGTCAAACAAAAAAATTTTTATTAATATCGCTTTACCCCTGGGTAATGTAAAAAAAAACAATTGTAAATGTTTAATTAATAAAATTTGATGTTTCATCCTGAAATAGATCCTTTTAAGAATATCGATACACTGTGATGTTCAAGTAATGTAAAAAATGCATAGGTTAAAAGATCCAAGACTAGCTGTAGAGGTACCCATAAATCAGGTTAAAACAAATTTATCCGCGTGCAGATGTATACAATACACATCAATTGTTATTTTAAAACGCATACATAGGTTCCTGTGTAAATAGGAACACGAGGTCACCCATTCATTATGATTATGCCAGTGCATTCGTGTTGATACAATTTTTCATTCATTATATAGTTATAAAAAATAAAAATTGTTTACAATAATAATAATAATAAATGTACATTATAAAGTATACGGTACGACCTATATGCGTATAGATATAAATATTATACTTGGGTATATATTATATATGAGCGTAATGCAACCATTTTTAAAACGGGTTCACTATAGCTATTGTACGTTTTATTGCATTTTACAAATCACCTAAAGCAGAAAACAAATTATTATTATTATTATTATCATCATCATCAGATACCACTATGTTCCCACTAATTCGTGTGCCCGTACGATAAAATGTGTAAAACGTTCATAGAGTGTAGGGCATTAATATATTACGCAAAAATGGGAACAAACATGTATTATACTAGGTACTGGGTACATGTGAAATGAAATCGCCGCGCCACACGCATTGACCAACAACAACAATAATAATATACAACTTTAATGCACGTCATCATTATTGAAGTTTTGTAACCGTCAAAAATGCAGTTGCATAGAATACATACTTCAGCACATAATACTATAGCTGGGACTGAATGTTCTCCTTCCCACCTTAACCCTTGACTTTTTTTTCACGGTACAATAACGTGAAAACTTCTTTATAGAACAGAATAATATTATATTTGTAAACAATTTTTGTTTAATAGGTAACCCCTCCCCCAACATCGATATAAATCTTAAATGTACCTATGTATTGTATTATACGTCAACGTTGCTGAACCGCAACATATATAAAACCTTTACGACATTCCTTGATTATCACGAAATATAAAAATTCCGTATCAAAAAAAATTCTTGTAAAAACTGTAAATAATTAAACCTAAGTTAAATTGTAACTGATGGCCATAGCTGCCGAGTTTATTTGATCAATAAAAAAAAAAAAAAATTTACAAAAATATAACTATAAAGTGTACATATTTTCTAATTATTATTAAGATAATATATACAGTGAGACAGTGGCGTATTTTCAATTATTTTTTTTTTTTTTTTGGGGGGGGGGGGGTTAACATTTTAAAAAGTCATATAATAAAGCCTATTTGTTTCATCTTACTTTGAAACACGGAATAACAAGAGATAGAATGAATACAAACAATATAATTTTAAAACTGAAAAAATGTCACAATTTTAGTAAAATTAATTTTTAGGATAATTACATCAATTAGAATATTAGTTAATTTGTCAAATAAAATAATAAAATAATTTAAATACAATGTCATCTTTAACTTTACATGTTTCTTCATTTAAAATATTAAATTGAAAAAGGTAAACGTGTTTTCTTTTTCGCCAGCTCTTCAATTACCTCTGTTGGTGTAATTTTATCTTTTGAATTTATAGATAACATAGCTAACCCGTTTAGTCTTCCCTAAAATAAAAAAAAAAATATAGATAATTATTATATACTGTGATCTAATTATTTATACTCATACTTTATAAATA
>JACXSJ010001607.1:0-14539 GCA_014851325.1 Pentalonia nigronervosa
TAATACTTTTCCGGTAGATCATAAGACAAAACGTCATTTTTCATCATCTTATTATTTTATAAAAAATTCTATGAACGAGATAATCAAGTACCATTGGATGTCTTACTCAATCATACAAAATGTTGTGTATTGTCATCCTTGCTGGCTTTTTGGTGATAATGCTACTAAGCACTCAATATGTGTCTGGTTATTCGGATTGAAAACATTTAACCCAGTCAGCCATAATTCATTGTAATAGCAAACAACATTTTAGATCTGATGTAGCATTAGTTCAGTTTTCTGAAAGTAAATCTATTGAAGCAATTATTTCAAAGCAGTATTCATTAGAAGTGAAAAAATGGCGTGAAATCCTTAAATTATTATTTGATGTAGTACTAACACTTTCGGGATTAGGTTTAGCTTTCCGAGGACATGGAGAGAATATCAACGATGCACGTTGTGGAATTTACTTATCGGTTTTAAAACTGTTAGCAAAGCATAACCAGGTATTTAAACAACATTTACAATCAAGCCTAAAAATAAAATACACAAGTAAAATAATCACTGAAGAAATTATACAAATATTGGCATCTGAAACTAGAAATTCAATTTTAAAAAAATTTAAAGAAGCAAAATTTTTCACTGTCATAGCCGACTCCTATATCCGACTGATATTAGCCATATAGATCAAATGGCCATTATGATAAGGTTTGTAGAAATTAATAAAGAACAAAGGACTGTAATAATAACTGAGCGATTTTTATGTTTTGTACCAGTAAAAAAGGGAGATACTAATTCTTTAAAAGACTTAATAGTCCATGTTCTTTTCAAACAATATGAACTAAATCCAGAATACTTAGTTGGCCAAGCGTATGATGGGGCCGCAGTAATGAACGCCACTCATGGAGGTCTCTAAAAAAAATTTCCAAGGCTAAGGTTCGAAGAGGTTTTCTGCTATAATTGTTTTTTTTTTAATTTTTTATACCTACTATTGTTTTATTAGTAAAAAAATAAAATAAAAACTTTTTTATTATTTTATAAAATGAATATTGGTTGGTTATTGTTTTCGCAAGCGGTTTTGTAAAATAGGGGTGGGTAAGTATGTTACTGATATTTTGTAAGAGGCCCCTCTTATGGATTTGCCTACTTTATTTGAACCTTTAAATCCGCCACTGGGCAAGGTGTAAAATCTTTATTGGAGTCTGAAAGTCGTACCAGAAAGCCTTTAAAAGATCTCACATTGTTTATTTTAGTTTTGGAAAAACTTTGAAGACCATCGAAGATGGTTATAATATTAAGGAAAAAAAGTTAATCTAATCAAACAATGTCGTCGTCGGATAACATGTATTAACCATGGATATTTTCAATAACTCTATCGACGGGCGTAGAAAGAATATTATTTCGCATATTAATTCGAGTAATAAAATAATTTCTCATAATGTAAAGCTACTACAATCGGAAATAGATAGTTTGAAAAATATTATTACAAATGTCGAAGTGGAGTTAAAATCAAGGAGGGGTGATATACAGCAAAATAATAAGTCTTTATTAGACCTCGAGAACTGTGTTTCGGATCTATATACTAAGTATGCTGAAACTAGTACAATAATTAATCTAACTCGAGATGATGTTGACCGTTTAAGTGATGCGATAGATGTTATAAATGGAGAATTTGCCGAAAATTCCCTATTAAATCACGGAGCATATATTTCTGACTTGCATATACGCGTGAAAAACATTAAAGATAATTATATAAAGAAAAATTAATTTTGATTATACTCGATAACCTCGATTTTTCATAGAAAGTTAATTTATTGTGAAATATATCGATCGTAATATTTTTTTCAACTTCTACAATATTTTTGTATGATACGTATTGAGTCAATCGGAGCATTAGAAAATAATTTCAGTCGAGCTGTATACACGATCGTGTTCGGTAATCCTTAGACTAATGTGGAACTATTTTATAGCTACTATACTACTACTATAATTACTTTATACTAATATGTACAATGACGTCATCATCAACTATCGTAGACATGCAATGCGTTCTAGGCCTCAACAATAAATACATGATAAAAGAAATGTCCGTAGTTGACACGGAAACATAGGCGAGCCAACGCTGGATTTTTAAGAATTCAAAATCTAAACAGAACGGCAAAAGCCAGAAAACGAATAAATGGCTCGAACACAATTACCATCAGCTATCACTGGAATATGGCGATGTCGAATACAAAGAAGTCGATAGGATATTAAATTCGCTAAAATTCGATTGCATATACGTGAAGAACGAGCAGAAAAAACAACTTCTCGCGGAGTATATACCGCACGTGTCGCTCATCAACATCGAAGACTTGGGCTGCCCCCGATTGGATCAAATATGTAATGATGAAACTTTACCTTGCTGCATTTTCCATATGGAGTTCAACCTCAAACAATATACATTTTACAAAGTATTCGTAATACGTAATGGTTTATAAATAATTCCTGAAAATTTATAATTCTACGTATGGCGGTGCGGCGTGACATGGATACTATCGTCTCAACACGGATTCGACTTAATATTATCATTTTACTACTATTATCTACAATATACATTTATATTTTATTTAAATAAACGTGATACAATTATAATATAACGACAATTATTTTTTTTTATTATTATTTACAGTAATACCACGCGCGTAGCGCGTAATGTCCGTACGCGCGTGTGCGTATCCGATCGTCGTCAATAACGCGTTTGTCGTCGAAACGATTAAGGATCATTTTCATGGTCTTAATCGTTTTGACGCGGTGTTTGAACGATCGGATCGAAACGTTCTTCCTATATGGCGTGTACGGCGTATATGATGGGAGTGGTGTCGCAACAAATTCTCGGTCGGCAATGTTGGCGGCGGCGGCGGCATTCTCGTGTATCGTATTGATGACAGATTTGGCCATCAGACCCGAATTTAGCCCGGAGTGCGATGAACTCGTACATCGTACGCCCCCTGTCTCGTCCTTGAACAATCCGGGTATCTTCTTACGCGCAGCGACGTAACACGGATGTGATATAGGGAGATTCGAGGTGTCCATCCGCTCGAGGAGTGTGAGGTTGTCCAGTAGGTCCTTGTAAAAATCTTCGGTATCAATTCGATACACAAAGGAATCTACAAGGGCGGACGTTAGATATATGATTGTAAATATTTATTATATCGTAAATACCCGTATCCATGTACATCAGTCTAATCGAGTCATAATGTCGTCGCATCACGTCATAATGGTAGTGATACATTAATTCCTTGCTGATCTCCAAGACGGCGAAACCTATGTAAATCAGCTTGGAAAAATGTATTATACTATTTTGCAGTGATACGGCGGACAGATTCTCGTCGTACGTCGTCGCGTACTTGAAGGTGGGCTTGTTAATTAGTTTACGCATTCGGTGTGGGCACGAAACCAGCTCCATGGCATGCGATTACGCACGCACTCCATAGTTTTTCCTGTAAATACAATCATTATAATTAACGGATAATTATGGGTCGCCCGAGATACGTATCAAACACCGTGTTGTTTAGTAATTTGAAAAAATTACGCTCAAACTCGTTACAAGCCTTTTTTCGCATCTCCGTGTTCAAATTTATGTACTTGGCCAACCACACCGACTGTCGGAATTCCAACACCCTGTGAACCTGTAATTTTCGGAAATGGTTAATACATAAATTTCGCGTAATTTAATTTATTAAACTATACGTTAAAAACACGTGTTTTTTATAAAATATTCGTTACTTTTTCGACAATCAGTCCGTTGGCAATGATCAGTTTTAAATTGCGGTAATGGACGATATACCGCTCTTTACGTTCCAACGTGGCCATCAATTTATTCACTTTCGATCCGAGGGGGCACGGCATTCCGAGGTAAAAACGGCAGGTCGTTGTGTACATCGTGCAGGTGATCGGGGTAGGCTATATCGACTTCGTAAATCCGCCCAACGTCGGATGTATCGGTCATTTCGTCCAGTAACTCTAAGGAATGGTTCATATCGCCGTCATACCACTTGAACCCTCCGTAGGACATGTACTCCCCCATGGCATAGCCGTACAAGTTGTTACCTGAGGAAAGTTTAATATATGTATGTTATGTAAATAATTATATTAGTGTCGTATATTTACAATCCTGGTAGACGATCCAGAACGGCGGCTTCTCAGCATCATACCCCGGCGTCTTGGGGTTGTTGGCTCAACAGTACCGTTCACTGGCCTGAGCCAACCCCCCTTTGAACCCTTGTTCCGCGAAGAGCACCATGTCATAATCGGTCAGCAACTCCAACGAAACGTCCGTATACCTCAGCATGGCGTTGAACGTAAACCCCGGCGCCGTATAATAGTACACGGGGTCGAGGTTGTACGTCGACGTGCATAGATCGCGAAAGTTCTCCATCACGTCGGTCAGAAGAACATCTACCTTCAGGTATAGATCACTGTAGTCGCCGAGAATTGTACACTTGAAATGATGCCACACCTCCGTCGCGTGCACGTAGTCCTCGTCGCTAATGTGTTTTTCCGTTAACATGCTATAGAACTCACGTTTCGGGAGTAGGGTGGTCTCGAGTCTCGACCATTCGTCGGTATACTCATACGGGAACACGCCTTTTTGCGTGACGAGTGGCATGTCGGCGGGCTGGAACACTTTGGCGGTCTCACTAAACCTTTCAAAGTCACCGGGCTTCGTGAGGAGGTTCCCGGCTAAACCTGCCAGGCTCGAAGCCATAAACCTGTACGAGTCCAAGAACCTCACGCTAAAGGTGGGCGTAAGGTGTTTCGAGAACGATATATAATTTTCCTCCGAGTTGGGCATGACCGTTATGGATTCTTCATCGTAACCGAGTTCGGTCACGAATAAGTGCGCGTCGTATTTCGATAGGTTGTGGGGGAAACATGGGACAAAGTTTGGCGTGACGAGTTTCAGATTACATGGCGCGTAGAAAGTATGCCTCAACCGCCCCAACAGATGACCCGACAGAAAATACCTAATATAAAAGTTAATAGTTTAATTTGATATTATTATTGGTAATTAAAATCACAATCATTTATAAATGATACAATGGTAGATTATAAAAAATTGTTAAAGGAGTGTGAATTTTTTCCTGCTGTCAAGAAAGGTATAATGATATATATTACATTGCCACCTATGACATGCACTGTAGAACGATCATTCAGTACACTAAGGAGAGTAAAGACATGGACGAGATCTACAATGAGTGAAGGTAGACTTGATGGCTTATGTATAATAAACGTACATAGGGAAAAAATTGACGATAAAAAGAATGAATACATAGAACAAGTAATAAATATATTTGGTGTTAAGAAAAGAAATTTACAATTTTTATTTGTAGATTAATATTTTAATACATATAATTAATGTTTTAAGTGTCCAATGTATATTATTAATTAAATAAAAATTTCAATAAATTAATTTTATGGTTAATTGGTTAAATAATTATTATTTTATAATCCTCCAGTTTGATGTATATAATGTAATAGTATAATGTAAAATTGTAAACCCCTTCCTACCTCGTGGTCATTCCTATTTATAAATAAATTGATAAATTAAAATATTGTCTCCCCCTTGAGAATTTTACTATGGGCGCCCTTATATGTGTGTATACAGTATGTTAATCAATTGGAAAGTCATTAGCTCTAATTCAAAATATAATGCAAATATTCTACTGTAGTTTTTTTAATGTAATATATAACTTATAGAGCCATCTTTCACCATAATGGTTTAAAAAAGAAATTTTCAAAACATAACTTAAATTTTTTTATGATTTTAAAAAAAATTTTAATTATCCATTTTGTAAGTTATTTATTTATTAAAATGATGAAAATGATCATTTTGAAATCAGTTGAATTTTTAACAAATTAAAACAAGTTCTATTTTCAAAAATACAGTATAATAGGTAACCTATAGCATTGTTTTTCCAGACCTTCTAAACCACTCCCACCTAGACTACCCTCGGGGCACCACCATTAATATTTTGACTTGATTTTGTTTTTAATATATAGATATAGCATTGTTCATTAATTTATTATTAAAAAAAATGTTTTTTACCTTTTCAATAAAAAGTTATATAAAACATTTTATTTTTTAAGACAGGCAACCGAACTTACACCAGACGTAGCACACATAATAAAAATAATATCAAAATAAAGAGCGGATATTTACGCATCTGCATAATTTTTTCCTTTAATAATAAAAGTTGCAGAGTAGGATAGAAATTTATTTTGAAACCTTTAGAATAAAAATGTAAAATATTTATGTTGTCAATTATATTAATATGGATGTTTATAATAATTATAATATTGTAAATTGTGAACTCACGGACCCCCACATCTGTTTGAAGAAATAAACAATAATAATATAATTGCATACTTCGAACTACTAATTTTCCTTTCTACCTAAATATGTTTTTGTTATTTAGTTCAAGTTTTGAAATTTTGATGTTTTAGCATACATTTTGATATATTATAGACGTCTAATAACGTTTTAAAATCATCAATTAAAGAAAAGAATATTTATATTGGGCATTTATCATTTTTTTAAATATAAAAAAAAAAAATCATAATAATAATATAAAAACAAATTAAACATTAAGGAAAAACCTAAGTTAGATAGGTATATTCTTACCTACATTATGAGATCGTGGTTTTCTTGCTAATGAATCATAATATTTAATGACATTATAAATTTAACTATAATAAAAAAAATAATAAATAAAAATCAATTGATTTGATTATTATGTAGCTTTTTTATATTAACTAAATTCATAAGCTTATTAATTTCTATTTCTTCAGTCTTACTTATACCATATTAGTTATACTTTTATCTTTCTCCATAGACTATATTATTTTAACAATTGGCATTTTTACTGAATTCCAGTTACAATAATTACACATTTATTTTTATGACAGATTTATTATTTTGTGTCTCTTCTAAATTCCAGAACACTATGAATTCGGCTACTATGTTTACCCATTTTAATTTTTAATAATATCTATTGAGAAAAAAACATTGTGCATACTTATATAATTTGGTATTTAGGTGTTTTATACTTATATTACACTATTAGTTTAGTGACTTGAAAGTTAATTGTTATGTCAGTTTAATGTGTAATAGTAATTGTACATTATAAAAGTGCAACGTAAATTATCTAAATATCTCCTAAATTAGAGGGAAGTTTATATTTGTATAGCAGCAGTAAATACTGTTATTACTAGAAGTAATTACTGAAAGAGAGGAAAGCTTAAATGAACAAAATAAAATAAAATTTTGTTTTCTATGTAGCAACTGGTTTTCTTTTTCCTATTTAATTTGAAGGACATATTGTATAAAAATATTTATGATATTGAAATAATATGGTGGTAATGAAGTATTTTAGAAATCAACCAACAAATATTTTGATTGTATTTTAAATTGATTGTAACATATTTCTGAAGTTCCAAAAATGTTTAATTGTTATCTAAATACAACATTCATAATACCAGCTTAACATATTTAACTATTTAGTTATTGGTATATATAGAAGAAAATATATTATTCATTAACTGTTTTGTATTCTAATAATTTGTGCGCAAGAATAAATATAAACTTATGATACAAATGTACATTGAATCATATAATTTATGTTACAATTGTATAACAATAACAGGTGTTATTAAGTTATAAATGCATAATTTGCTAAGACATATAAGTGCAAAATACCTTTTTCAGTGTTTCATATTGTTATATATAATTAAGTTTTTTATTTATATGATACAAAATTGATATAGATCTTTATAAAGTATAATGCCTATATTCTATTGGGATACATTAAATCATGGCAAATAAATTCCAAGTCTAAATGCAATTATATTTATTTTAGTTGTTAAATAAAATGTTGAGACCGCAGTTGAACTTAAAAGATATTTTATCTATGTATTTATTTACATAAATATCAGTCGTTAGAAACATAATATATATACAATAATGGAAACAAAAAGCTTACGACAAACTTCTACATTGTTGCTTATTAAAATTATAATTATTTTAGTCTTAACTATAATGAACTTTAAATATGTCATGTATTATCTTAACTTTAATCACTAATCAAAATCAATCAATTAAGATTAAGTTCTTGAAATCTGACATTTTTGTTTCCAATGTGAAATAATAATAATGATTACAAACATTAATTGTATTCTCTTTGTTTACTTCAATTTTGAGTTATCCAATAATTCGAATAGCAGACTCAAGATTTTATCACATGTCATGTAATATAAAAGAGATTAAAATACATATTAAATAGATTAAGTAAAAACACTGTCGTTATTGTTTAAAAAATGCATACATTATGATAATTTGATATATTAATAAGTAACTACTCATTAATAATAAACAAATTAAAAACGATAATTTAAACTTATCTTAATAGTCGATTTGAGTACATATTTTTTTTTATTCAGGTCATTCAATTATATAAATTAAATGAAAATTCAAAATTGAACATCATTATAAGAGTAATCTGCTAATAAACAATAATTAAAACTAATACAATAAAATATTCTAAAAATGTATAAAATAAAATAAAAAAATGAACACACACGTTATTGCAAGTTGTACAGATTTTGTGAATGGAAATACATTTTATAACTATTTTTTAATATTTTTATGATAGACATTTGATATTTGATTAACATTGGATCACATTTCATACACAATAAAATTTGTTTGGTTTTTTTATATAAAGTTTGTCGGTTTACTTTTTATATATATATAACGAATGGTAAGAAAAGATAAAAATTCATTACATTTTAGATAATAATTTTTATATGTAGGGTATATCTTTATAATACAACTTATAAATATAATCTAAGATTTAAATACAATCAAGTATATAATAGTCAATTTTTGTATCAAACCACAATTACAAGTTACAGAACTTATAATATAATTGGCTAAATTTCAAATTTGTACACACAAAAAAAATTATACATATCTCTAATATTATATATATTTGTCTGAGTTAAAAATTAATGGAGTACAAAAAAAAATCTTAAAATATAATTGAGACAAACATAACATTATGCCGATCTAGAGATCCTAAAATCGGTAAATACCTATTTTTTAACAAATAATTCACAAGGTTTAGATCTTAAATAAATCTATCTACTCATCTAAATTTAATCATCTTCATTCAGGAATTACAACCATAGTACAATATATTTTTTAAAGGATAATTCTTACATAATACATGTAGATGTGATCTGGGGTAGTTTACCCGATATCTGAGAGTTCCTGGAATGCATGGGCAATGTTTGATGATGATTTGACTCAGATAATTTTACCCTTAAACTAGTAGGAGTGCTTTCTTGTGAATAATGTTGATGTTCAGCAGCTGGAGGGCGAGGAAGTCTACGACGTAACCAACTGTGCCTTAGCGCCATAGCAGGTGTGATACGGCGCTCAGGGTCCCATTCCAAACACTGAGTAATAAAATCTAAGAACAGTGGATCATCACAGCCTTTGAGCGCTTTTGATAAGTCTTTAGATTCGGGTGGTCCTCGAGCTTTACCCTTCCGCGATATACTTCCTTTGAGAATAGTTGAACCATCGGGCAATGTGGTCTGGGAGCAATACCTTGGATATCCTCTAGAGCTTATGAAGTAATTAGCTCGCTTTGAAACATCTAAAAGCTTTTTAGGTGGCATTCCTAGAAGTTCAATAATACAAGCCAATTGATCAGTTTCATCTTCTCCAGGAAATAATGGGAAACCAGTAAATAGTTCTACAAGAATGCAACCTAAGCTCCACATATCAATTGGAAGTCCATATTTTGCACCTAGGATTACTTCAGGTGCTCGATAAAAGCGGCTTTGGATGTATGTATATACCCTTTGATGTTCAAAACAGCTTGAACCAAAATCAATGACCTGAAAACAAATTTATATTGTAATAGTAGTAGCAATAATAATAAACCGAGATAGAAATTTATTAAAACAAAATAAATAGGTAAGTGCAATCAATAAAACTAAAACATTTAAAATAAACACCAAGTACATAATTATTTTATTTTAGATGATTGAAATAATAATTACTACCTAAAATAGTTATTAGTTAAGTATGATAACTTAGTTATTTACATCTGTCTCACATTCATGGCAGAATAAAATTATTATGATTTGCATATACAATACTGTCATTCTCTGGCTGAACTAAGTTATAAAAATCTTATAAGTATTTGAAATTTGAAATTGATTATTTAATTTTCTTTGTTTTTCATGTGATAATGTATTAATTCATATATTTTTTTTTTATACTTATTAATATAATTGTGTCAATACACTAGGTATTTTTACAATGTTTTTATAATTATAAATAAATTAATCTTGAGCTTCAGTTGCTTTAAGTAAGATATCTTGAGGTAGCCGTGGTTTTAGTCTGTGGTGTTTTTAGTTATTTTCCCAATGTTGAAGTGAAGGGCACCTTCTATTGTTGTTAGTTTCGAATGAAATTTTTCAAATTGCTTGAAGATCCATGTGGTTATGTATGGAATTCCAGTGTCGTTATGGAGTTGTGTGTTTCGCATGAACCACGGGACTTTAAGAGCTATTCTGAGAAATTTGTTTTGTATCATTTGTAGTTTTTTAATTTTTGTTTGGGATGCGGCTGCCCATATTGGGCATGCATATGTAATTAAGGGTCTTATTATTGTTACGTATATTAGAAGTGAGCATTTAATTTGAAGTGTTGAGTTGTGATTTATTAGGGGGTATAAGATTTTCAATCGTGTATAGGCTTGGTTTAATTTTTTATTTATGTGCATTTTCCATGTTAATTTTTCGTCAAGGTAGACTCCGAGATATTTAATTGATTGATCTTTATTATTCCATATTATAGACTGATTTCTGATTTTTAATTGAGTTGGATTTGTATATCTTTTTAGGCTAAACATTTTCGCTTCACTCTTAATTGGGTTAAGTGCAAGTTTCCATTTTGTAAATTAGTCTGAAATTTGGTCTAAAGAGATGTGTAGATCTGTTATTGAATTTTCAAGATTTTTATGTTGTGTTAAGATAACAGTATTGTCTGTGTACATTGCTAATTGACATTTTTGTGGAACTGGGATAATTCATATTTTAATATTCTCCATTTCTTATAAAATATAATTATTTATATATAAGTAGTTATATATTTTTTTCAAAATAAAACTTAATAAATATTCCAACATCAAACATTATTTAATTTTATCATTGTGTATATAAAATAAGTAACAAATTTATTTTAATAGCATAAAACAATTTTAAGTACCCACTAGAACAAGGTACATACTAGAAATTAGCAGTAATAAATATATGTAATTATTTAAGTTTAATAAAATTAATTATATTCAAAAGGTAGGTATATGAAAATATTTGTGTTGAGAATCTTAGGGCACTATTTATTTTTTCTAAAATAGCCAGCATATAAACAAAGCTAATATTCTAAACTTTAATTTTGATTGTAGGTCATTTCATTCAAATATTGAGGCTAAAAAAACAGAAGATTGGTTCTGTTTAATGCAAATTTCTTTTGTTGTGCATTGGTCAGAGAGGATGAACAAATGCTATCTAATGGTACTGTACAATCATCTTAACTATTTAAATTTCTAAGGTAAAAGAATATTGATTTATTTATTGTCAAGTACTTGAATATACAAAATATAGGTATTGTATTTATAAGTTAAATAATATAAATGTGTTTTATTAGCTTATTAAAATTTAAATCATATTATCTTCAAAATTTATGAACATTTTAAATATAGATGCCTATTGCAAGACCTTGCTAAAATAAATATATCTTAAGTATGCCTATACCTATTTATAAAAAAAAGTATAACTTTAAGTTTAGAAACATATAAGTAAGTAAGTACTTATGTCATTTATGAATAAGGTCAAAGTGATAAAAAATTATGTAGTTACTACAGTTAAATTATTAGTTACAAAAATATATTTGTTTTATTTATTACTTTGAAGTTTGATATATGTTTTTATTTATGCTTCTAGTGAATATTAAAAATAAATGCATATACTCATGAATAATAATTAGCATTACTGAATATGATTATAGACTATAGTATAATGATAAAAAGAATGTATATGACTCATAGTTTATAAATAAATAAGTTTAAGGACAGTGAGTAGTACTAATACACAATATTGAATTTCCATGATTATTTAACTTAGATCAAAACTTTGCCAGTGACTCATTTATTTCACATGTATGTTTTTAAAAATCAAATTAAAATCAGGATAATAATCCAATGTTAATCACCATATACAACTAAATCTAAAATTACGACTGAAAAACACAATATCTATCTTTTATGTTTTTTTTTTAATTCTAGAAACTTTGAATGTGAATAGACAAGTAATATTTAGCATTTACTAACTACAAGAAATCCTAAAACTGACTAATTAATTGTTTTGATTTAAATGAGATGATGATAGGAAAAAAATGGTATAACAATAATACCATTACAAAATATACCTAATATGAAATATATTATGAAAAAATAATTATTTTTATTATTAAATGTATTAATACTTAAGTATTTACCTTGATTCCACTTCGGCCATGCTGTTTCAATAGAACATTTTCTGGTTTCATATCACAGTGAATAATTTTGTTACGGTATAAAGCATCAAGGCATACTAGTAGTGAATGGCTAAATTTTCGCACTAATTGAAGACTGAACCCTTGGTATTTATTTTTCTTGATTAGTTCATACAAATTGATGGATAGAAGTTCAAAAGTAATACACATATGTTTTCTGAATGTAAAACTATCAAACATATGAATAATATTCATTAAATTGTGAATATCCTGTTTGCGCAAATGTTCTAATATTCTGATTTCTTCCTGGGCTTGCCGATAAAACCGTTTCTCATTTCTAACAATCTTGAGTGCAACATGTTCGTTCAGCTTATGGTCGTATGCTTTGACTACTTGACCAAAACTGCCTTTGCCAATTACTTTGAGCAACTCATATCGATAACCCACATGGTCATAAGGGACAAAAACATAGCCACCCTGATCATTATCAAATAACGATTGTGTTCCGTTGAAAGGTCGTTGCTTCTTGTCAGCTTCAATGCCAAAAAAATATACCTCTGGGAAACCAAATATCTCAATTTTTTCAAATTTGCTCAAGCTACTGCTGTACTTACTACAGACATAGTCAGGCGTGAAACCTTTTTTTTTCGGTTTGTTCAGTAATGTGACTTTTGAATTTAGAGAACCGCTCAAATCATCATGCTTGATGATTGGTTGAAGACAAGAGGTGGCCGATTTTCCGATGCCGTACAGGGCGTCCTTGTTTTCTACATACAAATCTATGTTGCTCGTCGTCTTGTCAACAATTATGTCAAGGTTTGACGGTTTGGAACACTTTTTTGCGAGTTTATTGACGGAGGCAGCGTTGGATTTCTCCAGAATTTGAGAGTACTTGAGTAACGATGGCAGATGATCGCTCCCACAGTCCGACTGCGATATGCACGAGTCGTTGGACGTGCTCGACGTGCCATTGTTGTTGGACAACAATATGTGCGGCCGGTTCCGAGACAAAGGCATCTCTTTAATTGTCGATACGGGATTAATGGTGGTGACCGTGATACTCATAGCTGTTCGGGAGTCACGCAGTACCTGAACACACTCATTTAAGCACTCCTCCTGCAGCTGGTCGACGGCATAATTTTAGTCTCTGCTCCGTTTCCCGTCAGCATCTTCGAAGTGGTCTCGCACAGAATATACCTCCCGATATTATGTACGATATACATAACACAAAATACTTACGTATATACGATAACGTATACGTAACTGTAATAAAAACGCACGAGACCCGCTACGTATCGCGTCGCGTTAAAAAAAAAAAAAATTAAAAAAGTAAACAGAAAATAAATTTAAATTATTAAATGAAAACTTTCGAAGACGAGTTATTAACCGAGAAGCGCACTTGTCCGACGACGACGATCCGACTAGAGCGCTCGTCGTCCACTGAGCGAATGCGCCGATGTATAGACGACGACGGGTCGGACGCTCAGGCTCATCACGGGACCGACGATATTGAAGTCGCGCGGATCGGAAGATAGAATATGCCTATTGTTGTTTCGAGAGAAGTTGAAAAGGACACCGCCGAATGTGTTTGGCGGAAATTTATCGTTGTTGTCACTGCGCGGTGTGATCTGCAGCCGTGCAGTGAACAGCATGAACAAGACGACGGTGGAATAATAATAATAATAATAATGGTAATAATAATAATAATAACGAAAATAAAAAAAGTAAAAAGGAAAAAAAAAATAATAGTGTTAACAATAATAATAATTGTTCTTCGGTGCAATACACTCGGAGTCGGAGCTCGGCGGCGACAGCGGTAGCAGTGGTGGTAGTGAACCCACTTCAACAGTGCGGCACCGACACCGTTGTCACGGTCGCGCGCACGGTAATATTCGGCCGGTCGCGGCGGTCGGTCGGTCGTCGTCGTCGTCGTCGTCAGCGGCGGCGGCG
>JACXSJ010001607.1:14639-81053 GCA_014851325.1 Pentalonia nigronervosa
ATCCTCCGCCGCCGAGCACATGTACGTGTGTGGCATTTCTCGTACGTCTCAGAGAAAAGGGGCGAAAGGGACGGTGCCGACGGTTTTTGCGTCTTATCGCGCGGTCCCGAATTCGTGGAAACACGCCGGGCGGAGGTGTCGGCGGCGGACGGGTTTAGTTATTTTATTATTAGGGGTCCGAAAACGGATTCTTGTCGACTCGCCGCCTCCCGACGAATAATATTGTTATCGTCAAACGATCTCGTCCCGTAAGGCCATATATAACTTATCATAATACACGATTATCGGCTCTTCCAACGACCGGGAAATAATAATAATAATAATAATTTATATTTATTTTGTGTTTATTATATTATATTATTGCAGACTGCAGTACAGCTATTATTATTTCGAGAAGAGGGCCGCCGCCGGCTCGAGGAGACAAAGACCCGCCGACGAGTGTGTTCCCTTTCTATAGTTTTCAAACGCGGGCACTCGTATGAAATAGGGTCGGCGGTGGAGGCGGAGTCGGCGGCGACGGCGGGTGGCAGCTGACGGCTGACGGGCGATTGTGCGTAACCTATTTAATATATTATTATTTTTTTTTATAGGATGAAAAAAGACGTCGTATCGCGTACGGCCCGTCGCTTTACTTCGACGACTACCGCCGCCGCCGCCGCCGCCACCACCTCCGCCACCAATATCTCGCTTCTAGTCGTCGCGAGACGTCCGGTCAACGACTATGAAATAATACGCGGGGTCGCCCGCCTGCGGTGGCGGTGGTTATATTTTTTACAATTATATTAAAATACATTTTTTTTCGTTTCCCCTCGCACCTCTGTCCGATCGATATGATTTTTATCCAATTGTTTTCCTTCTACCCGTTTTTCATTTTTTTTTTACTGCACCGGTATATACATATTATATTCTATAGGTGTACAAATAATACAATATTATTCTCGCGTGCTTATAACTTCGCGTTTTTCAGTCGGTATCGTATATTATTATTATTATACATATATTATACATATAATATACATTATAATATATTTAATATAGACGCCGTCCACACCACGTGCTCCTCCTCCTGCTCAACACGATATAGCGCTGTGGTCCGTGGACTACGGAGTGGTAATCGCGAAATTATATTTGCACAATAATATACTATATCGCCATCGTTGCGTTACACTACACAAACAACAACAACGAAATGCGTAAATCATTACAATAATATTATACATTAGTGTATTAGTGGTTATTGTGAGCCGTCGTAGCGTTGTCGCTATAGGTCGCGGGTCTAATATATTTTTTTCGCTCCGACGGCGATGACACGCGCGCCCATTATACTCATCGTAATAATAAAAAAAAAAAAATTATGGCATTATTCACACGTGTTACATATTATAAATATACACAAAATAGTGCCTATATAACGGATTTAGTTCCATACAATAAAATAACGCGAATAACGATTGACGTAAAACAATGTGTTATTGCGCAGCGCGATAGTTGATGATAATAATAAAAACCGCTCTGCTCCACTATATATACAGCTGAAACTTTTGGTATCTATGTAGCACTTCAAATTATCTTATCTTCTGCCCAATAAACAGAAATATCATTATCAGCGACTCTTTGAGCGCCCTCTCGTCAATCTCAAACCTCTACCCAAAAAATGAGCTGTCTAACACATTCAAAAATCGATATCAGAAATAAAAAACCCAATATGTTTTTGTAGGCCCCCTCATATATCGGAATACCTGGAAACGAGAAAGCAGACAGTCTATAAAACCACCTCATCACCACTATCCATTAAAATTAATACATCATCCTCATTCGAAACATTTAACATAATCTATAACAAAATAATGGAAGAATGGCAGAAATGTTGGGAAAATATACCACTCTCTAACAAGTTGAGAAACGTAAAACTGTTTTTAAAACAACTAAAATACCCTCCTGACACTAAAAGAAGAGAGGAAGTAACTATTACCCGACCTAAAATAAGCCACTCTCACCTAGCACATGCATACCTCATCAGGAAGGAACCAGCACCAGTGTGCGATACTTGTAATACAACTTTAACAATAAAACACATAATCATCAACTGTCCCGAACACGCCGAAGCACACAAGATTCTTAACAACCCTACCACGCTTCACCAAGAATCCCTCAATGAAGAGAATACTGTTACAATCAGTGCATTTTTCCACAATATAAACCTTAATCATAAACTGTAAATAATTTTTCAGTACTAGTATTAAGTTCGAACGTACATTCATACCTCTGTATTTAAATATTAAGATAATGCAGGCTAAAAACCTATGTTGTTGAAGTATTTACCAAATAATAATAAAAAAAATATAAAACAATAGTATAGTAGTAAAGGCCAGCGATGAGCGAATAGGTAGTAGGTACCTACTTTATTGTGTGTAACACTACGCCTTGCGCACATTACGTACATCGTGTGCTAACCTGCGTATGGCGTGCACATATACAGCACACACACACACACACACACACACACACATTCGCACACGCCGTGTGCGTTCGGTCGATAAACTCGATTTATCGTGATAATAATATTGTCTATTCGGCGTACACAATAATATTATATACAATAGCGTACTATAATGTAGGAATATCTATGTAATAATAATAATAATAATAATATACCTAAACGCGTGTGTCGGGAGATCACTCGTCTGTTCTCGTTTCGAGGCTTCTGAACTTCTGAAGCTTATAATAATATTGTACAATGCGCGCATTTTTCCGTTAGACGACAGCCGTCCGCTTTTATTATTATTGTCGTCGTCGTCATCGTCTTCCTCTTCCTCTTCGTGTTTGAATACCCAAGAATGCGGGACACTTGTTATTTAGTTATTTATTATTATTTCCTATCTGTTCATTTTATGAACGAAGTCCCATGTTTTATTCTTTTTCACGAGGACCGCCGACACCGCTGAAGGGTATAATAACTATCACAGTGTACACATTATATATATACATAGTAACATAGACCTCACATAGACCACGCGAGACGGACAACTACACGCACGTACACATGACTAAGGACACACCCTCCATATATTGTTTCTTGTTTTTTAATAGTATAAAAAGTGAAGACAATAAAAAATATTTTATTTATTTTAATTTTTTTCACGTTACATTTATCATTGTTAGCACCCCCTTCCTGATCCTTTTATCTAGTAACGATGCTGCACCTCTTAGCTTTACACAATAATATACCACAGACCGGTAATTATTGTCATTTTTTTTCTATGTCTTTTAATCATTTTATTAATATAATAATAACATTATAAAACTTTTTTTCTCGTCGTATAATAATTAGATAGGTAGGTAGACATCGCTATACATTATATTATTATTATTGTAATATGTGAGTCTGACCAGTGACGCGTGTATCGACGATGTACCTACGTCAGAATGTCAGATATATTATATCATTGTTATGCGCACATGTTTGTACGCGACCGTATCATTATTACATTACAATAATGTGTTTGATGAGTGTTCGGGTGTTGTATAATATAATATTATGATTTATGACTGTATAGTTTATTATCGTATATCGTATGCAGTCACATGCACGGCTATTGTAGAACGATCGCTATGAAAAAATCAAAACCAACGTCAAAATGTAGGCGCAATAGCCTTTAAAGCCTGCGAATGATTTTGGTTTAGTTATACAGTATACTTATCCGTACCTGAACGGCTGAACTAATATCGCAGTCCAAAAGTTCAAATATTATTTACACAACACTCTGAGAAAAATTAAATGGACACAGCCAATTAATTTATAATATTAATGATTCCATAATAACGTAATATTAGACGAAAAGATAATATATAATAATGTAATATAATATAATATATACAAAATATTTTACCGATTTGCCTGGTCATAGGCAATTATTACGTCTAAGCACACGTATCCTTGAAATGGTTATAAAACCGTAGTGCCGTAGAGGTATTCAGTTGAAGACGGATTTATCATTAATTTATCAAACGGTCATCAGTTGACAAATCAGATCATTATCAAGGCTCGTCACCTGTAGGAATTTGTGCTCTTTGAATTATTATTATATACCATCGTTTACGTATAATATATTTCAACAAAGTGTGCTAACGTCAAATAGTGTGTTGCTCTTTATAAGAAACGGCGCCGGTTGTATATTATATTTTGTCAATAATTAAAACTTCATGATATAGTTGATATGCTCACATATTATATATTATTGCAACGCGGGAAAGGGGTCTATCTATATGTACACATTTCACTCGGGCGTTAATACATTGTATATCATAGGTAATAAAAATGTATAATGCTTACATACGTATATTACCATATCTATGCGTGACAAAATCCGCATACAAAAGGATAACTATCGTGTTATTTGCCATTTATTATTTAGCGATGATATATTACCTATCGTAAATAACCAACAATGAAAAATTGATAACATTTAAAAATTATAATATTATATACTACCCACTTATATATAATATGTCATAATTATATTATTATGTGTGATGAGAAGAGCTGCGAGGATTTTTTGTTTTTCCGTATTTGTTTAGAAAATGTACAGAACAATAATATGTGTGACTTATTAATAATATATTTCACTATAAAACTATAAAGAAGATATATTTAAAATTTTATTTCGCATATTTTCTGCATAATATTATTTGAGTACCAGTACCTAGATCCATACCTATATATTAGAAAAATTAAGAAAGAAATTTTGCAATGTTTTAATGTAGCAAAATTAGTGTCAAAAGAGTTTGGACAAATAAAAACAAATTTGAAAAATTGTCAGTACCTATAAAAATATAATATCACTACTGCAAGGATGATGTGAGAAAACCACTACCAATAATGAAACCATACGCTGAGTAAATACTCAAGCTAAGTGATTCAACGCGTGTTGTAAATAAACTTTAGGTGTCCACATAATTTGTCAAAAGATTATCGTGCGCTCCGCGAAGTATTTTTGTTAGAACGTTGTGATCATGACCACGCAGATGACATTTTCTAAGTTTCTATTAATTAATTTTTACAAAATATAGGTAATTAATATTTTTTTATAAAATGTTTTATTTTGTATAGATATTATTATTTTTTAAATATTTTTGTTTCAAATAATGGACATTAAATACATGTTTTTAAAACATATATTTTCTTGTTTTCTAAATTAAAATGTTGACAGGTTAAAATGCCGACAGTTAAAATATAGAAAAGTACGAAATATTGACAGGTAATAGAAATAACCGACCGTCATAACAACATGTATTAAATGACAGTATTTGCAATTTAATAATATAAACCGATATAGCAATACTATTATCTCGCTTTATACAATACCGATTAAAATTAATTGGGCTGATTTTTATAGTATTTAGAAAAATGGAAATCTATGAATTGGTACCATCGCAAAAAGAAAAAATAAGATTAATGTTCGTGGCTACCTTTTTAATTTCAACTAAATTCGTAAAAATCAATAATACTGGATATATGATTAACGAATTGGTTTTAACTATACAGGCACAGTAACGACTATTTTGGATAGTGGTAAACACTACTTACATAGTCAAAATAATGAACATAACCATGCTTCAGATTCTGGAAAACCAAAAATTGGTAAACCTTTAGTAAGTTTGAAAAAGAAAGTAGTGACTTCAAATGATAAACCTAGTAAAATTATTCAAAATATTGTTACTTTGATGGAAACCAATGTGTAGTGTATATCTACCTACAAAAGATGCAATGCAAAAGCAAATAAAGAGAGTAAGAAGAAAAAAATATGGAACCAGAATCTATGATATTAACTTCCCTTGTAATACTCAATGATTTGAATAATTAATTGAATTGTGAACTTTTTCTTATAAAAGAATCCGTACTTGGAGATGACAAAATTCTTTTATTTACAACTATAGCTCCCCTTAAGCTTGAGATAGCTAAATATTGAATTATGGATGAAACATTTAAGACAATATCAACAATATTTTTTCATGCTTATGTAGAACACAATACTAACTCTAAATTTTTACCATTGATTTTTTCTCTAATGAGTAGCGAATTTGAAGAATGTTATAGAATGTTATTTGTTTTAAGATTTACAGGATCATGCCGAGGAAATCGATATGTATTTAAAACCAGAATTTATTTTGATAGACTTCGAATTATCAGCAATTAAAGCAGTCAAACAAGAGTTTCCAAATACTCAAAGCTATTTGTCTTTTTCACTTAGGCCAGAGTATTTAGAAAAGAGTCTAATCTATAGGATTAACTGTTAAATACGGGGAAGATTTAGAATTTAGTCTTTTAATTCAAAATTTGATTGCTCTTGCTTTTTTTTGCCACCTGCTGAAATTACGTCAGCATTCACTGAAGTTAAGAAAAAATTAAAACATAAATCAGCCACAAAAAAACTTATAAGATAGTCCGAAAAAAATTATATCCTTAGTCGTAAAAGGAAAATCCTACGAAATGGTATCATTCGTGGTTTACCACTATTTTTTCCAGAACTATATGACCTGTTTTTGGACAAAATATGCCAAAAACGCAAAATAATGTTGTGTCTCCAGTATACAGACGACCTTGTGAATAGATTAGAACTTGGATATTGTAAAAAATAATTGTTAAACTGATATAATGTTCAAAGTGTTTTTATTTTAAATGTGACGTAAAATTTAAACTAATGAAATAAATAGAGTTAGAAGTCTTTATTAATTCAATTATTTTAAGTCCTCAGAATATTATGATTTTAACTCGTAAATATTCTAAGTTCAAATAATTAAACTGGTCGAAATTATTCTAAGTCCATTTAATTCAGAAATTAAGCTGGCATAAAGGTGCTTGTTGTATCCCAGGAATATCATCTAAATTACAGCTATTTCAGGCTCCCTTATATATGGGCTATTCCTCCTATTCGTTACGTCTCTTCAGCAAGAGTCGCCGTGCTCCCACGCTTTGTCGTGTAGATAATCGAACGGATGCGGTTAACCCATACATTATCACAATTCCTAGTATTTTATATTATTATTTTATAATATAAAATAATATAATATAATATCGTATAGTATAATATATAATATATGTCTACATTATAATATTGCAACAATTTAGTTTAATAGCCCCAAGCTAATTAGATATTTTTCTCAGAATCGCTGGTAGTTCGAGGCTACTTTCTATTGTTGATGCTTGATATATAAAAATATTGTATTGTGTCAAAAATATGCTATTCCCCCTAACTCTAGTGGTTCATTCAAAGTTAATAATAGTAAAATAGGATATGTATCGGTAGGTACATAGCAATAACATAGAAGCATGGCATAGACGTTGGGAATGTCTGGTTGGTGCTTTACATGTTGGCGTTTTTTGGCTTCTTCAAGAATGCCAAAAAGAACAACAATTTACGGAAAATTACGTATGAGTCTTTACTTCAAGGTGAACTCGAACATAGGGAGGAACGGATTAAAAATGTTATTTTAAATCTTGAAAATATAACTGTTATGGAGTTTTTACATAAAATTATATATAATATGGCATTATAATATATGAATTTATTATTATCTAAATGAGTTATGTTTTTATAAATATGTTTAATTTAATTTTACAACTTTTAATTTGAATTATTTTAATAAACGATTGTTTTTACCACAATGAATTGAATCACAATACATTTTAATTAGTCAATATTTCTATGGCAGTAATAAATTTAGGTTGTTTTAATATTTCGTTCTTTTCAATGTTTTCAAAGTCGACATTTTAACGTGTCAACATTTTGACCGTGGGTGTTTCGATCGGTACCCATATTGCTACGTCTTGATATTGCGATGGTGTACAGATTACGGATAGGCAATATGTAATACGCAAAAATAGGTAAACAATACAAAAATAAAATAAATCAATAAAATACAATAATAAACATGTAAATATATAGTCGGACATTCACTCACAAGTTCCCGGGCATTCATCAATAATATAATATTATCTAATAAGGTACGTCTGACAGTTTGGTCCAAACTATTAGCAGTTCGTTGGGGTATTCGCGCTAAACTCACGATGGTACAAATGCGAAAAACACGGTTTCGATAGAGACGTATTCATAGATATTCCGCGCCCCAGGTAAGAAAAAACACCCCCCCCCCCCCCACCACAACAACATCAAAAAATGTCTTCAACAATATATTTGTGAAAAAAAAAACACATTATATTGAAATCAATGCATTCTTCACTGTATTCAGAATCTAAAAGCATATTAGATATACATAAAAAATACATACACTGATACTCACATGTGTAATACATTATTTTATGATAATGTAATAATTAAATTTGATTAAAGGAAATTGAAAAAAATTGAAAATAATTATACCACCGTAATTTAGTTTCTTTGAAATCTGACTTTATGGTTAAAACCAGGGTTGCCAAACGTTATGATTATAACGTTGTATAATACGACAAAAGACGATTGAAATTCGTAAACGTAATTAAAACGAAAAACAATATACAAAAATAATCAAATACCACAAAATAAAACATAACGATTAACAAAATTTATAAAATTATAATATATCATTAAACAAAAAATAACACAAAACGTAATAATTTAAAATCCATTTACTTGAAAGTTATAATATTGGTTTTGTAGAAATATTTATTCCACGTGATTTTTAGCAATCAATGTTAGCGACCAATCCAAGAATTTATTATATTCCGTATCCGGGCTATTCCCCGCATTAGATATTATTTTTAACGATAAACGATAAACAATAAACGCAAAAGTTGTGTAACCTTTTTAATTCTAAATAACGATGATCGCAAAACTTGTATAACGTTAAAATCCTAAATACCGATTAATACGAAAATTATGTAACGTTTTACTTCTAAACAACGATAAGCGCAAAAATTGTATAACGATAAATGCAAAAATTATATAACGTTTAGATTGTAAATAATGTAAAACGAAATTTTGATTTCAAATGCAAGTCTTGGTTAAAACAGCTAAGGAATTCAGCTTTTTTTCTTTTTTTTCCAGTAATTCTTGATCTCAAATAAGACTTCATCCTTTTTAAGACGAAAAATATCTCCCTGCAGTACAGTTAGTAATAGGGCATGTTTATGCAATTTCAACATACGGATACAAATTTTGATAATTATTTTTAATGATCAGAGAGTACATCCATTTAATAATAATTTTTTTATTTGTATTATTATTATTATAGAATTCTCAAAAATGTATCGCCCCTAAAATTTTTCCGCCCGGTGCCCAAACCCGTCTTGGCCCCCTTCTAAATACAGCTCTGCGCTTCCACACTTACAACTTACAAGTTATACAAGTTATACAATAATAAAAATTATTAATAACCACACGAATTCGGTCGTGATCATTTCTATTATTTTATGTATTGATGTACACATTGATTTGATAGGACGGTATTGTAGATTTCGATCGCGATGACATTATCATAATAATCGCCGCTATAATCTATATACATTACCTTTATTGGCCATATTATTATATTATAATAATATACCTGATGTTGGCTACTGCGGACTCACCAGTCACCGCAGTCGTTTCATTAGCTAACTCAAACGATTCCGTTTAATCGACGTCGTTGTCGCCATTGATCCGTTATTATTGTTCACTCGTACCTCTATAATAACATAATATTGTTCTACGCACGTATTAAATGCACATAACGTTTAATATACCTATATACCAACCACGGTTGTAAACCTCATATATGGTATATATATATATAAAATTATATAAGGTATAGGTGCATAATATGTATACGCGCATTAGTGAACCGATGTGTAAAATAATTAATTATCGCGTATATAATTTCCGAATTAGAATTAAACCGTCGCGCGTTGATGGTAATTTAATATAATGGTCAGAGTCGTGGGACCGAAAACGTTTTCCTCCGTCACCTGCTGTAGTATAGTAGATACAATACTGAATAGATATGATACTGAATATTAAATTCAATGTTTGAAAATAACGCCTTCATATTATTTTTTTGGTATACGTGTCTCTTACAGGAACGTCATTAGGGGAGGGGTCAAGGTGTGCGGCTGCACCCCTCACTTTAAAATAGTTCCAATTGGCCTGCGCTCTACTGAAATAATGCACGAGCCACAAATGCACAATTATTAATATGATTAAAATGAAATTATATTTTAATTTTTATATTGACATTTATCAATATTGGTATACTGTCAATCATGATTACATTGGTTATAAACAAATACCGTGTTGTTTTGAAAATACATTTATTAATAAAAGTTTCAATTCTTTGAGGAAGCAAACAGAATCATATAAAAAATATATGAATAGTAAAAAACATAAATTGAATTATGAGAAATATACAATGTTTTTAAATGTGAATAAAAATGGCGCTGTAGCAAGATCACTAATAGTTAGTCGTAAAAAGGACGTTGAAAAAAAATAGTTAACGTATTTATTTATTGTTAAAAGCAACTTTATATTTGTCAAAACAAGGCTTTCTATTGAGAAGACACGAAGAGTCCACAACATCAGCAAATCGTAGTAATTTTATTGCATTACTGAATATGTTTAGTGATAACAAAACAATAACAAAATATTAGCTAGATATTTATAGACCATTACACTTCACCTGAACATCAGAATGATTATATTAAAAATATTAGCTTATTGTACCAAGTAAAATATAATTTAAAAAAATGTTTTATACTGGAGCTAGTGGAGCTTATTCAATACTTGCAGATGAAACTTAAGTTGCTAGAAAAAAGGAATAACTATTATTTATTATTAGATTTGTTGACAATGAATTAAATATTTATGAAATAGCCATAGTATTATCATATGAGAAAAGTTGATGCTTTTAGTCTAAGTAAAGAAATTTTTAATATTGTAACTAATAATAATTTAGATATATAAAAATATATAGCACAATGCTATGACGGAAAGCTTCAAAATTCTAAAATTTTACTACCCACAACTATCAATTTAGTCAATTTGTTAAAAGATGAACTCATAAAGTATCGATCAGAAAAACAATTTGCAATAATTTATGATTAAGTTAAAATATGTGCACTTCAAAATAATATACCTACAAAAATGGAGGATTAAATAAATAATCGACTACGGCAAAAATACAAATCTTCCAAACAATTTGAAGATTATTTTGTTATGAGTACTTTGGGACAGTCAAAAATTACAGAATAGTACTAAATAAATAAAAACCTATATGTTATATAATGTCATTGACAGATAAATATCCTATAATGATATTGATGCTTGGCTATATGCATAGTGTAACTTTATTAATGTTTAGCATTTTTGCTTGCTTTCATTTTCAGATTTATTATGCAACTTAATGAAAGATTTTCGGAACAAACCAATAACTTATTTAAGTTATTTGAAATTTTTGATCGTTCTAGTCTCAATTTTTTTAATCCAGATATTGTTTATTTAAAAGTTTTTATAAACCATTATAGTTATTTTAACTTTAATGAAATTCAAATTGCTTCCGAGTTTCTATCAGCAAAAACATTATTTAATGACAAATATAATATTGATTTGGATACCATAGCAATATGCCTAAAATATTTTCCTATTGCTTTCGTTGAAACTTTAAAAATTATTTCATTGGTAAAAGCTTTACCAAATTACGACGGCATCAAATGAAAGGTTTTTTCGTAGCTTAAGAGAGTAAAGTCATATTTATGCACCACCAAGGGTGATGAAAGGCTGAATGATCTAATGGTACTTAATGTTGAAAAAGAAGAAGTTAACAACATCAAACTATAAAAGAAGTTGTAAATAATTTTGCTAAACTTAAAAATCGCTGGTATTCGCTTTTTTAAATTTATTTTTTTTTTTTTGAGTGCTTTGCTTTTAATAAAATTATAAATATAAAAAATAAACGTCAATTTATAAATGTAGATATTAAGTACTTTTTTTTATTTGCTGCTGCATTAATTTTTCTAGCTTTTCATGCATCAATTATTATTGGTTTTCACTGTGAAGGTAATTAATTATTTTTTATATTTTAGTTTTTTAATTGATTTTTACTATTTATTTTGATGCAATGATTCGGTCTATCGTGTATGAAAGCAGGATAATGTACGCATATGTATGTATATCTATTTTTATATGGCCTGGTGAAATTTCAAAACGGCCTGCTTGAAACCTCGCACACCCGAAAATCCTGAAATAACGCCCCTGACCTCATATTTGTATCAACATCAAATATGTGAACGTAATTCATGTTTCTAAGAAACACAAACGATTTTTAGGTCGTTAAAATTAATTTTCTTTTTAATATTATAACATCATCATTCATAGTATTATTGTATCGATATTTTATCTCCATGATGGTGTACTGGTATCAACAAATAATTTATTGTTAAGGCATATACGTTTTCCTATTGCTTCCCTCGAACTATAACCTACATATCAGACCTTTTTATCGTTTACATAATAAACTCGTTTATTTTATTCGGCTTTATTGAAGTTCATTCAGTGGGATGATTCTTCATTCTGAGAAACATGACTTTTATCTTTATTACGCGTGTATCATATTTCATAGTATTCTTATGTTATATATCTTTAGTCTTTGTGTAACAGATTGTGACAGAATGTAATAAAACGTATTAAATTAAAAAATGAAATACAATTTGGCTTTGATTTTAATACATTTGATTATATTGGATTTAGACGTAGGAATAAAATTTAATTTAAATGTTGTATTTATCATGAAGTATATAAATAAAATAATAACTTTTTAAATACATTTTTTTCAAAGAATTTTTATACCTTCCTAGATGAACGTGTTTTTCATATTTAAAAAAAAATTAACTTGAACGTGAACGACTTCGTCTTTTACTTATTGTACGTGAACGAATTAAATTATCAAGTGAAATTTCTTAAAACTGTATCATGAATGTATGTATTATATTAAATAATATGCAATAAACACTACAGCTATAGCCGATAAACAATATTATTTTAACTTTTTAACAGGCAGTGACGTAAATTGGAGTATTTTTTTTTGTATCGGCAAAAAATATAACGAATATTGTTTACCTATTGTGTATAAAAATATAGATGTTGGAAAAGTGACACCCTTCTAGTCCTTAAATATTTTAACAATAATAAATACATACCTTTATAAACATTATAAAGTAGTCCTTAAACTTTTGCAGAACAATTGTAAAACTAGTGAAAATATAATATCAAGTTTGTACTATTCATATTATAATGAGGAAAATTTTATGTATACCTACAGTGTTCCTATTATAATATATTTTTTTTTAATGAAAAGTTAGTAATTACATAAAAGTAAGTCACACATATATTATATAAGTATACAAAAAATAATATTCAAGCTCAATCAATTTGCTTTTATAAAAAGAGAGATGTATTGTAATATTCAATGACTTAGAGGTTACAACAATAGGGTCAAAACAATATCTTTGCCCAGCTTTAAGATTTTAAGGACAAACTAACCTCCGCTGATGGTAACTATTATAAGTGACTACAGATAGATATATCAATTCTTGCCCTAAAGAGCTCTTACAAACAAGTATCTAAATAAAGTATTTGAAATATATTTTGACTCGCCTACATTTGAAAAGTATTTTCAACAAGTTTGAAGAGTTGTCGCAGTTAATCCGTTGCTCGCCGAGTCGTAATCGACGGTTTTCCGTGATGCGTATGCTACAATATAACGGAGTATATTATTTTATTACGTTTTAGCACTGGCCGAGATTTTTTTCCTCGTGTTTTCCAGAGCGGATCATCAACGATGTAAATACAATGTATACACACTACTTATATAGCTATATATATATATGTTATACCGTCAAAGAAGTTAATTAAGGAATTAATGTTGATGACAATAGTCAATAACGATATTTCCGATCAAATTAGACAGTAGCCTGCATTAGGTATACGATATTGACTAAGAAATAACATTAATGTCCATTGTTTTCGGGCAATGATGCATTTAAAAATATTTTCTAGGTATAATGACGATAACTCCGGGACTTTTTCAGCCATAGTTTACAAAAATGTTAAATAAATTTGCTTATATAAATCGATTTATCTAATCAGTACTAACTATGCTAATAATAACTTACTTTCCGACTCTGTAATTGTGTAATTTACCTTATAACAGTCAAAAAGGCGGATCTGCAGTTCTGCACTGTGCAGCATTATTTTAAATTTCTTACCCAATTTAAATATTATGTTAAACAAAATTATCAAAATTGTCTATCAGTATTAGACACTAAGGTGATTTCTTAGTCATAGTTGTAAATGTGTTAACAAAGTATTTGCTTTTTTCAGCATAGCCTATATTGTCCGTTAATGCCTATTATAGGTGTTGACGATATCGTCTACTAATGTATGATAATATTCATGATGTTGGCTATTCGTTTACGCTATCGCCTAATTTACATCATTGACGGTTTAACATCATATCATATAATATATATATATATATATATACCGATATCCTGTAGGTACCTATAAATTATAAACGTTTCTGAAATTGACGATGACGCCGACGTCGATGCATATAATGTAATACGTATCTATCGTTTTTTTACACATACAGAAGCATTTTCAAGCGATGCTTGTATAATACGTACAATTTATAGATAACGTCATTATGTCTATATTATATATTATATATATTATTGAACCAATAGGAAGTGTTAACTATACAATAAATTTGCATATTAAAGGTATATTCGATACAGGTATACTACACATTATATACAGCCCGTATTATATATGTAGGTACATTCGTACATAATGTATAGTTTTACAACTACGACTGTTTCGTACGGCTCGCTGATTAAAAACTGTGAATAATAGAGATTAATTTGCGCTATATAAGTATATATATATATATTGAGTTATCACGGTCGTAGAATAATTGTCTACTGCAGTAATTAAAATGTTTAAATAATACAAATATTTATACGGGTTATACCTTTACTGTACTGTTCCGTTATACAGGAACAATAGGTACAATATATTATATTATGTTCAGCAAATCGACAAGGTATATAATAACATCAGAGGCGAGTTTAAATATTAATTATCTGTTGTAATTATGATGACCGATTGTTTGTCAACGAATTTTCTATGTATTTTAAATTAGCATAATATAAAATAAAAATAAATCTTTAATGTAATAGAAGTATAACGTGTACCCATATTTGAAAAATACCATTAAATGTATAAATTGAGATGCTATTAACTGAATTAAATCTTAGATAGGTATCTACATTAAATTTTGTTTATAATAATCTGTGGTTCGATGTTTAATAATTTTTTTCTCCATTTTTAATAATAAATTTGACGCAAATTCGTATTTTCCAACAAATAAGATATATACTTATATTAGATTGTAACAAAATAGGATAACCATTAGATAACTGAAGTAAAACTGTACCTATTTAGGTATAAGAATGGTAATTGGTATACAATATGCGTATTTCGTATTGTTGAAGTTGTGTTATAATAAAATATAAATATATTGATTTTATGCATTTTATATTATAAATAAATTAATATATTTAAATAAAATAAATATATATATATATTTAATAAAAGGTTATTTTATTATTTTATGATTTTTTTTCCGAATTTTACAGAAAAATAGTTTCATCTGTATATAAAATATAAACCCATTATTATAATTGTTTACGTGTATATATATGTATATATATATGCTACATTGCTGCTGTAAAATGTATAATATAATAAAAGTATTTAAAATTACCTATATTTACTTAAATAACCAGTACCTGCTACATAAAAACGCGTGTTTTTTTTTTAAATGCTTTTCCAATAATACTTAATTTGGTTTGTATAAATGTATTTTTATATTATGTATTATATGCATTGTATATATATATGAAAAAAATAACGTATAGGTAGACCTTCATATCAAAACATAATATACGAAATGTTGCATGGGTTTGTTTAAGCTAATGTAATGCGATTTACGTTTTTACGTACTGTGCAGTGTAAATAAGTGCAATAAACTTGATAAACGTACTAAACAGCCAATAAAATATATTAATGATGGTGTTTATTGTACAATAATTATTATTCACTTGTATTATATTTGTTCATATATCATAAACGACGCAATAGTAATGATAATGGTACTATAGGCACTGCGACATAATGTAATATATATATATAGTTGAGAAATAGTATAGACTGATGATTATGCAAGCAAATAATAATATAATATACTATATATAACAATTGCAATGTGCTCAATATAGTGAGGATTAGAGGAATAAGGAAATCACAATTTATTATTTGTATTACCTGTATATATACCAATTATTTGTACTGGCAAATATGCACAGCGGTTGCAACTGGTTACAACATTTATTGCAGACGTAAGATATTAAATGCATCGCACTATTTAATACGAACCTATACAAATTGATACATATAATAGTTCGCCAACCCGGTAGTCAGTTTATATAATATATATATATAATATTCACGATTCATCGCCAAAATATCTATTCGCGGATTCATCGCTGCAGAATATATACGACCATATATAGATTGTTAGATGTATAGTTATAGGTAGGTCATAAACACACATTGTATTATAAGACTAAATTATTATGTAAGCGCCGCGAGAAGGACAAACGTAATTTTATCAACTTTTTCGTCCGATTATTGTTATTTTTTATCCGCGCAAACCTTCGCACATAATAATATATAAATCTGCGCGAATCTACGTGCGCGAATGTGTGTGCCTGTGTGTAATTCGAGTTGTTAAATTATTACAGGGCCGGAGATGATTTATACACAGAAACGAATGCATCCTCCGACTCTTTAAACCGCTATTAACCCCGAATAAATTATACACGCATTTAAAAATATTTATTTTTTCAAAAGTTAAACAAATACGGGTTTTCTCTCATATTCTTTACGAATTCGTTTATGCGTTTCGATAAACCAGAAACCTAAGCGAATTTATTGTTGCAATACCTATATTCATATGTATAATATGCGCACCACAAATATAATATTATGATGATTTTTCGTCTGCGCATATATGCGTTTTGCGATGTAAGTACCACCTAGGTATACCTACCTATTATTGTATGACGCGTGTGTTATTAAACGCGTTATTTTTCAAAATAAAACTAAAATATATAAATATTTCATCGCAAACACCATGCGTGGCATGTACCAGTGTAGAGCGACATAATGTTATATATTTTATACATTCTATATATATATGACTTCATGTAATAAATGCATAATATTTCGTACTGCGGCCTCCGTGTATACACTTATATATGTATAAATATTATATTATATGAATTATATATTAATTTATTAGCACACGTATATACGATATATACCTTAAACTATAAAAATCACAATAAATAATTGTTTTCCTGCAGACACGACACGAGAACGGCTTCTCGCCTTCGTAACAACGCGCGACGTGTACATTATTAAATATATATATTATATATTATTATAATATTATGTACCTGTAGTATGCGACTATATACATATCACATGTCACTTTTCAGAGTAACATCGTGTGGTATATAATCGAATTATTGCCCTCAAACGTCACACACATTTACGATTTACTCGTCTCCAGCCGTCTTATTATTATGGTATTATAGTAATTAGTTTGCGTGTATAATATACGGCCTGCATACATCTTTATAATAATATAAAGATAAATTTAATAGTATAATATGCATATTTAACGAGTAGGTTTTGTGCGACATTTTAGCGCGCTGCAGGTGGTCGGCTTTTTTTAGACATCATATATATTGTTTATTTTTATACACGTTCATCTTACTCGAACTGTAAAAATGTTCTTATAATCGGCGTTTGCAGATTTATATGGATATTCAGTCACTCGGAAGCGTCATTTTACATTTTTTTCATGGGATGTAAAACCAATATTGAAAATTTAAAACAATACAAAAGCCATTCGCATAATATTTATATCAAGTTTCATTCATTTAAAACCTTACAAATAAAGAAAACAAATAACAATGCAAGTGTTACATTTCCATATAAGACATACATTATATTAAGTTAAAACTTAAAATATAGAAAAATATTATAGTATATTATTAGTTTGACATTTTGATAAATTAGTTCAAAAATCGTAGTTCATGTTCAAATCGTACTTTCAGTAACCATATTCGTTAAAATGTGTTATTATCAGAGCTTGCAAACGTTATAATAACGTTATGATTATAACGCTATATATGAGAAAAACGATTAAAATTTTTAAACGTAATAAATTGAAAACAATAAACAAAAATAATTAAATACCATAAAATAAAATATAACAATTAACAACATTTACAAAATTATAATATATCATTAAACAAAACATGACGTAAAACGAAATAATTTAAAATCCATTTACTTAAAGGTTATAATATTGGTTTCGTAGAAATATTTATTCCACGTGATCTAGCAATCAATGTTAGCGATCAATCCAAGAATTTATAATATTTTGTATCCGGGCCTTTCCCCGAATCAAATATTATTTTTAACGATAAACGTAAAAGTTGTATAACGTTGCAATTCTAAATAATGATAAACGCAAAAATTGTAAAATGTTTAGATTGTAAATAACGTATAACGAAATTTTGATTTCAAATGAAAGCCCTGAATTTAATATCAATATGAACGATACGTATGCACTTAAAAGCATAGACCTTATGAGTTATAAGGTCAATGATTGAAAGACAAAACTCTAAACGGGCACCAAAAAATTGTCGATAATCCATATTATTTAACCACGGTCTTAGAATATAAATTGAATATAACTGAAGTTATATTATCCGCAAAATACTGTCATAATACCACAAAAAAAAAAACACATTTTTGTAAATTTACAAAATTATTGTTCGTGTATGTTTTATATCTACTTTATATTGTATAAAATTATCTATATCTACAGATCGAAGGTGTGTTAAAAAAAAATTCATGATATACATTTGCACATTCTTGCACCCCACAAATGACGCCCCTGCAGTCGTTGCAGTGTTCGATCACAGCCTATCACATTTTGCAGCAGCATACATTTTTTATCGATTGATATTTTATGACGTTATAGACGTTAGACGTCACAAATTCGAGTGCATTCTTTTTTTTTAGTTTTTCCACCAGAAACTACACGCACCCTAACAGGTACCCTTTCCGAGGCATTCGAGAGTATCGAAAAGCCGAATGCATTGAATGGACGGTAAACAATTTCGGCCGGAAGTACCTAGCTGTAGTTGTATCTCGGTTATTCGGGTGTTCGTATAATGTGTATTTTAATATTTTGCCAGAAATGTGAATGTTATTATATTCAGTCTTGCGTCACTATTCAAAACGCTGGAAATAGTAAAACTTTAAACATCTATAATAACAATAATATTACTACTTATTATAGATATTAACTAATAATTATTATTTATAGAGGTAGGTACTGCACGATCCGAAATTATACTGAACACAAGGGTGTTTTTTTGATTTTTTTTTTTTGAAGGTGTTTCAAATGGAATTGTCATATACACAACAAAAATGCGATAGACATACATATTTTTATACATAAGGTATATTAGTAAATACTGAGTTGATAATTTAATGATAAAAGTAAACCATATAAATTACCTAACTTAACCATACACATTATATTATGGCATACCTATAATGAACTATTAAACGGTCTACAATAATATTATCATTGATAAACAGTATAATGGCCGAACTGTGTGTCAAAAACTTGAGTACTTTGACACGATTGTACCAGAAAAAGAAGTTTACATTATCACTTATTAGGCTCAGCTATATAAGTCACACTGCAGTAAAAAAATGTAGATACTCTCCAACTTTAAGAGTAGATTTTGCAGGTAGAAAATTGGATCTTGTTAGTATTTGGGAAATCAAAATAAAAAATGCCTTTATTTTTTAAAATTTTCGGAAGAAACAAAATTAAAAATTCAGAAAAATGGAAATATTTACACAAAATTGATTTTGTTTTTATTATTGTAGTTCATAAACTAAGAACAATAAAGACCTGTAATACAAGACATAATACTTGTCATTTTTACAAAATATTTATATTAACATTTTAAAATATTTTAGCTTGTTTTAAGCTCTTATTATAAACATTTAAATTTTTTTATTATTTTGGATTTATGTTGATATTTTTGTTTTATATATTTAAAAACTTTAAAATTTAATACAATATCCTCATAAGTTGTTTTTAGATACTGTATTTAAATCATTTCGAAAATACAGATACGACAGTTTTTTTTTATACCTAACCGTTTGAATTTAAAATGTTAATAAAATTCGTCAGCATTTAAAAAATTAACATATATGTAGTTAAAAATGCATAACATTTTAAACGTTAATACCTTAAAGACTGTAGAACATTTAATACACGATTCTTCATTATTTGTCTTTAAGTACTGAAATTTAAATATATTGAAAAATTAAAATACATAAAATAGGTACGCACACTTTTTTATACAAGCATTTGAAATTCAAAATAAATTGCGGAGTCTTGAAACTTTCCATCATTACATACATATATTATTACTATTGTTTTCTATATATACACAGTGACATTTTCAATATTATAATTTTAAGCTATTTATACCATGACTTGTTTAAACCATTCTACGATACGTCAGCACTGACTCATAAATAATAATATGTTAATAACAATATTATATAATATATAAGAATTTGTTGTTGGCAAAAATTAGTTCAACCGGCCAACCGTATTACTAATAACGATACGAATTAATAAATAAAAAATGTCATTAAAAATAGAGGCTGACACATATCCGCTCAGAATCGTTTTTTCCCGTATAAGTAAATAATAAATATAAATTTGTCGATGAACATCACATTTATTTTGAATTTTAAAAATGGCAACAATCTATGCATTTTGATTTCGTGATCAGAAGCAGAATATTATTCTAAAATTAGATTGTGTATACATTTTGTACGAATAATTTTTTTTTTTCAACATAGGCATTTGAGATTAATATTCGAGAATGCTGTGCATCCCTATATATAGTATATATTGTGGCTTGTTATGTTTCTGTACACACACATTCTATTTATATTTATAGACAGTTAATTTTATTTTAGTGCTTCGACTAGAGTATATTGGGCTGGGGTGTAAAATTAAAATTGAAGACCCTATTTTTTAAATGAAATCATTTTTAAAACTTATAACATATGCTTCATAAAAAATGTAATTAATCTTCTACATTAATATTTATTATGCCTGTTTACAAAGATTACAATTTTATCTTATGGGGTATTTAAGACTAATAATAAGTATTATTAAATAAGAAACTTATAAAACAGAATGTACTTGTATACCGCGACTAAGTTTCAAAAATAACAAATATTTTATATTTTAATCTTGAAGCATTATTATTTGTTGCAGTTAATTTAAGAATTATTTTCCTTTGTTTGAATGACAAATAATTAAAAAGTAGTTCTTAATTCAATTACAATAAATAACAATGCTTCAAGATTAAAATATAAAATATTTTTTAAAATTATAATTTAAAACAATACAACAGTTTATAATGTTCATATATACATTTATAATAATTTTAGAAACTGATACCTAGCCATGGTATAAGTACATTATGTTTGATAATTTTCTACATCCTTTTTAATAATACTTGTTATTATTAACCTTAAATACCCCATAGGATATGATTTAATTTAAGAGGAAAAAAGTGATCCAACACTGCTGTGGGGTTCGGCGTTTCCCCTCCACCACTACGGTATACAGTCAGTGATGAAATAAACGCATAGATAAAGCATGGGATATAAATCTAATCAACAGGTTTCGGAAGTTTATGCGTTAAAAATTAATAAGATATCCAGATTTACACTAAAAATATCTTAATTATTTTGCAGTATAATATGCAACTATTTTTTTTTGTTTAAATAAAATATGCATTTATACGGTTATACTATTTTAAAAATGCTCAATTATTCAAAAATTGTACTAATATTTAAACATATGCAACACGAATGCTTATTTTTTTTAAAAATTTTAAATATTAATATTATATTAGAATACATATAACATTTTACAATTTTTATATTTAGTTATATATTAACGTCAAAAATATTGTATCTTAATAACATTAACATTTTAATGTCCCTCATTGTCGAACTAGATCTGCTAAAACGTTTAACATTCCACTTCAAAGAACTAATTATGTACTTGGTTCACCTACTAATAGATTAATAAAGTTGCTAATGACATCCAGGTAGATTTATTTAATTTTCTTTCTTTTGATTATTTTTGTAATAATATTACTTATCACTTATAAATTATTTTTTTGCTTTTTGTTACTTATTATTATCCTCGATATTATATTAAATGTTTGTATTGTTTTAATAATTATTATTTTCTTTATATATATATATATATATATTATACTTTTTACTGTCATTTATTTAAATAGATTTAAGTCCACAATTGTAACTATATAAATTGTTATTGGGTTTTATTCCGTTTGAATTGATAAATAAATGAATTAATTAATTAAGTTAAAATAACTATGTTAGGAAAACTTAATAAAAATAAAAATAAAAAAAAAATGATTATTAAATTCATAGAGCATGTTATAATTCAAAATATTATGAACATGTATGTGCTTGAAGACTCTTTCATTTGAAATTATTAATGTATTTTATAACAGAATTTTTTTTGTTGATCAATTTTAAGAAAATATGCTTTATTAATGTATCATTAATGTATTAATGTATTACATTATCAATTTGAAAAAAAATATTTCTTGTTATTTTGTATTATAGTAATTTTTCTTGTTTGAATAAGACATCATATATTTTTAATTTTATATTCTACAGTAGACTATTATTCTGAGAATTTCTATGCATAAAAATTGAATTTTAAATGAGTATCTTATTAGTTATAAGTATTTAAAGTTTAAATTAACGGAGTGTACTCCGCCAAATGTAAGTATAATAATATTCCGCTAGACTAAACTAAATTACTAATAAGTACTTGCAAGTTACAACTCTAATTAACAACTCTTTTGAAATTCAATTTATAAGCATAAAAATTCTCAGAAAAATATTCAATTAATAGTTAATTTATAACGATAAATTTAAAATGTATTGTATCACACGGCGACAATTTAAATAATATGTACCTATCCATAAATATATAATTATATAATAATGTGTATTAATTTTAAATTAAAATCTCAATATAAAAAATGAAAAAAAATTAATCAATGATAACTTATAAGCAGATATGGTAAAATATACAAAAACCGGAAAACAAAAATAAACACACATTAAAAATTTGGCAAGTATTTTTATTGTATAAAGTAGGTATCGAGTGTACCTCATCGTTGAGTAGACCACTGTAAATAGTGTTGTAACAAAGGGTGGTGGTGGGGGGAGGGGTTAAGGAGACAAAGTGTTCTCTGAACATATGACGTGAGACGTGATTATATATGTATTAAAATTGAAATTTGTATAAAGGTTGCTGCAATAATCTAAAATGTTATATGTCCATTATTGCCCTCGATATCAGCATTTACTAAACTTATGAGGATTCTTAATTAAGCCCATTTATAACAAATTATCAGCCCTCCCTTCAAAAAAGTTTAGGTATCCAGGCTATGTCACTGCTGTAATAAATGTGTTAAATAGGTATTTAAATTTTAATTTAATGATAAATCGTTGAATAAAAAATACGATTCTGAGCAAAAACGGTCTGTCAATAGCTTATATTTCAAAGTGTATTTTATATTTTAAATTGTTATGTTATAGTAATACGACAATTGTTGTAAAATAGGTGTGTTCAGACTTTGGTGACCGAGGGCGCATAACAAATTTTTAAATTGTATGACCTATTTTTTTTTTAAACACTTATTTTTTATATTAAAAAAATTGCAATAATATAAGCATTTTTTAATTATAACTGAAAAGTTTAACAATCAGCTTGTCAAAACAATAAAAATATATTTAAAACTAAAATAAAAACACATTTTGCATACATAAACTATTAAATGAGAAATTGTTAATACAAATTAAGCGTTTATAAATTTATTCCCCTCTCATATGGTTCCAATACTTTAAAAGACTCAATAGCATCATGAAAGCTTATACTCTTTGCCAATTCTTGCTCAATACTGATGGTTAATAAACAATCCAGGCGATCTTGATTTAAAGTAAGAAAAACCACCACCAGAATGACCACTTACAAAATCTAAAAACAAGGATACTTGAAAACATAAAAAAATTGATATTTTATGGATATGTTTTGTTTATGTTGCACATGAACCAGCTAGAGAGACAAAAAACTGTGCACTAAAATCCTCTTACAATAGCTCAAAAAGCTACAATACTTTGTGAAAATAAAAAAAGAAATGCTAAAATAAATATTTGAAAAAAATGCATGTCTCTAGTACTCTCTACAGTTATTTATTTTTGAATCGTAACAATCGATTTTGTCAAAAAATAATTGGTGTTAAGTGTAAATATTTCTGTTCTTCCGTATTATTTTCGTTTTTCCCAATGATTAATAATATTGTAAATTTTGACCCTCAAAGTACTTACTAGTTACTAGATCAAATTTTCCACTGTAAACCACCCTCGAAGTTGAAAATTCAAGCCTTTTCAATGCTCAAAAATGTGATGAAAGATAATAAAATATATAATACGAATTTTAAAAAAATCCCCATAGGTACATATAATATTCACTGCAGGACAAAATAATAATATACTCGTCGTCGCTCGAAGTATATATATAAAATATGTCATCAAATAACCAGACTGCTGTGATCATGATAATTTTTATTCTTCACCGTACCTATAGTCACATAAGAAATCTAAGAATTATCATTATCGTCATTTTTTTTTTTGCTTTAGTCAAAGTATAGAAAAAAAATTATTGGTGGAAGCTATAACGCGCAGTATTGATCAGGCATCAGACATGTCGTCGGTATATGTATCAACCACAGAATTGAGTGTAAATAAGACACAGTCATCAATGAACGTTCTATATAATAATCTAACATTTATATATATTTATTCAATTTAATAAGATTGGACGACGAAATTTTGGATTAAAGGAAACCTATAAGCCTGTTGCGAAATTTCAATAAACATTTTTTTAATGGAAATATCTTCGTGTTAAGCCGGTATATATAATATATATATAGTAATATTATTATATTATAATGGTGTAATAAAAAAAAAAAACTATAATTACTGCAAAACAAAAACCCGTGCACGTTTTTATAATATTTTCCTAATGTAAAAAAAAAATGCAAATTGATTTACGGTTGGTACAGCTATTTTATATGTTATGAGTTTATGTAAAACAAAAAATATTGTTAACGTACAATTTGAATTTGATTTAAACGCGTTCATTAAAATATCGTAAATATAATCGTCTGCGTTGTTATGTATTTATAATACATATTGGTAGTTATTATGACTTGCAGACTGCAGTGCGTATAATGCGTGCGTATATATGTAACTATTTATATTATATATATATATACATTATATAAATAGTATTATACACAAAAATAAATCGTGACTTGTGTGTGTATATTATGTGTATGCCTGCGAATCATGAATCACGAACGTCCAATTAATTCGTCTTATTTTTTATCGCAATTATCGCATCAATATCTTAACAAACTGCCAACTGGCCGGAGCGAGTAATAATTATGCAAGAGAACAATATAATTATTGCCGATAAAATAATATGGAGTTTAACCCATACGAAAAATAAAAGTGTCTGCCGTATATATTATTCAGTAGCTATTATGATATTATACACATAAATACATTATAAACGCATAATATAATTTTATATTGTTAAAATATAGGTTCCTGTATAATATGTGCGTGCAAAAATATAATACAGAAAATATTGTTTTCGACGTTTTTCGCAAAGTTACGAACGAAACGTACAAAAATTACAAATTGGAGTGCCGGCGATAATATTATTATATACTATATGAATCGGTGTGAATAATAAATTTTTTTTTTTTATTATTAAATTTTATTTACAATCTATACAAAAATTAGTACAATAAGCAAATATGATATCTTATAATGGTTAGTGACAGGAGATTAACATTTGAGGGCAGGCACTCAGCAGTACCACCCGACCGAGGACAATTTAAGTTTTATTATAATTTTTTTTTTTTTATTATTATATTAGTAGGTCTCTAGGCCACTGTCTTTTTAGTCTTCTACGTATGTTACCAGGAAGTGAACTGGAGGATAGTTGTTTTATTAATGGGTTACTGTGAGATTTTAAGTTGTTGTGAAATTTAGAGTAATATAATTTTGCTAATTGATTGAGTGAAGGAATTTTTAGGTCTTTATGAAGATTATTGTTTGTGAAGTACCAAGGGGAGGATGTTATTACTCGTAGGCAGATGGATTGGAAGGCCTGGAGCGATTTGGTATTGGATGGCTTTGCAGTACCCCATAATTGAATACCGTACGTCCAAATTGGTCGGATTATTAATTTGTATATGATAAGTTTATTGGATAGGGAAAGTTTGGATTTTAAAAGTGGTCTAAGGATGTGAAGTCTAGAGTTAACAGTTTTACGTTTATGTTTAATATGTGGGCACCAGATTAGTCGTTTATCTAGAATTAAACCAAGATATTTTACTTCGTTTGCCGTTGGAATTAATAAATTATTTATTGTAACAGGAGGAGTGTCGAGATTTCTTAATGACAAGATTACTTGAACAGATTATGATTCGTTTATTTTGATTTTCCACTTCTTTGCCCACAGGCTGATCATATTTAAATGGTTTTGGATCATTTCACTGGCTATAACGTGGTTTTTGTGGGAGGCAATTATTAGCGTGTCGTCAGCATATGTACCTAGAGAGGTATAGAAGGTCTTGGGTATGTCGTGAGTGAAAAACGAATAAAGGAATGGAGCGATGTCACTTCCTTGAGGGACTCCAGCTTTAATAGTGTAACGGGTTGAGTAGGTGGTGTTAAGGCGGACAGTAAAAGAACGATTTGACAGATATGATTTAATTAAAAGAGAATAATAAATTAAAGGTACAAATTAATTCAACAAGTATGCTTGTCTCACTTTTATCCTCAACTACAGCATTTATTCAATCTCTGATTCTTAGAATTTTTAAATGTACTAGTATATTAGACACTAGTTATGCTGGAAGGTCATATTTTAAGTATTTATATTTTTTACTGTTTAAAGAGTCTTTTGTAATGACAAGAACCTTTTTTTTCAAATGCGAGCCACCCTATTTTTTCTGTAAATTGTTTATCAAATATTTTTTTGAAAATATTGATTGTTGCATTTAAATCAAATTTTAAACGATTAATTCCTGAATTTATTGTATAGGCTAATAAGTAATAATGATAATTTATTATAGTCTTTACGCCTTAATGATTTTACATAAAATATCAAATATATATAATGGTTAGTCTAGTATTTATTGACTATATTGTACTTGGATAAATCTTATAAAATATGATGAATTTCTAATATAAATTAATGTAAATTACTATAACTTTCAAATCATAGCCTCCCTCCCCCCCTATATATTTTCTAAACCTGTTATCACTTATTATAGACTATTAGCCTAAGTACATAAAGTTTAATAACTCATAAACTTTACACGTTCAAATTTTTATTTATATACATCAATATTAAAAAAAAATCATCTCCTCAATACCTTTAGGTGCAATAAAAAGGATGATAGTTTTCAATTGTAAAAAAGTTTGTTTTGCAGACACGGCTGGACACTATTAAATCGAAATAAAAATAAAGGATTAGAAAATATGATTCTCATGAATACCTATTTATATATATAAAACTACTAAATCTCAGAGTTTATTTAAATGAATTATTAAAAAAAAAGCAGACAGTTGAATCGCTCTGTATAAAAGTACGAATAAGGCACTTATTTGATAATTAGATTAGCGCTCTTACGTCCTATTGCAGAGGACTTGTATACAAACCTTATGATATCGCTAACACGTGAACTTGATTTATCGCAATTGGCCTTTTTGAGCGTGTGCCTGCAGTTAGAATATTATAAATGTATATAGCTGGCAGTTATTTTAATTGCGTTAGATTAATGTCACGGGCAATGACGTTGTTATAAATTATATATTATATGTGTATAAAAATTAAATATAGAAACATTTATGGAAGCGCAGGCCTTTATGAATATTATATATTTTGTCACTGATACATCTAGTTTAATGGCTATAATACGATTATTGATTAGCATTCATCAGAACCTCGTCCATTTGCATATTTCTGAAACAACTGCATAGGCATTATACTCTAAATCAAATATTCTACACAAATTCGTTTTATAATACATTCAACTCAATCTTAAAAATTACTGTTGCCTATTTTACCAAATTTATATAATTTTGCTTACATTATTTATTAATATGCTTTATTAATTTATTTTTTCAAATTATAAAAAAATATCTCCTAAAAACGTTAATACTTTTTGAAATAATATTATGTATTAACTGTTTAAAAATGTATCCAGTGAAAATAGATATTATTATAAAATAAAGTTGTATAGTTTAATAAAACAATAATAAACAGTACCTATATTTTTGATCATCTGTATGACGACTTTAAATTATAATTATTAGGTACATATGAATAAAAATTATTCATTTTTTTTTTAAATGTTTAGTATAATTACGAGAATTGTTTCATTTATTTCGAATTAACGTTAGTTTTCCTAGTTTGGGCATCATATCATATTATTATTTTATTTTTTTTAAGCGATATATATATATCTATAATATTAGGTACACGATTTATTTTAGGTTCTGAGTGGAGCGATGAAGGTATTGATTTTATTTTTTTGTCTGTCATCACCTCCTGATGATGCATTTAAAAATGCTTCAAATTTCTACTTTGACATCTCTTCTGATCTGATGGAAAGTAAATCTAATTGGTACACAGGGGTTTAAAAGTAAAAAATTCACAATTTTTAAGCAATATCAATTTTTGACTTTAAAATTTAATACAAAGTTCCTCATTAGTTATTTTAATTACAGTTAAAAAATATTAAAGATACATATACATGATTGTTTTATATAAGTATTTAAATGTCAAATTTCGATAAAATTCATCAAAATCTCAAAAACTTGTTGTTAGTTATGTATAAAATGTGCAATTTCTATAGCTAAGGTTTAAAAGTTTAAAACAAGGTAATTCGTAAGTAAGTATAGATCATAATAAAACCAAAAAATATGCAAAATCTTTTTTTTTTTGTAGATATTTTAAGTTTAAATTTAGTATAAATTATAGATATTTTAACAAAGAATAACGATTTTATTTATTTTGTTGTAACTTAAAAATATTATTCATGGATTATTGAAACTTTTTAAAGTATATTATTATTTTTTATACACACAATGACATTTTCAAATGCAAGGTTTTCACGGGGTTGTGCACCGGAATCATTTATTCAGGTTGGGTTTCGGGTGTTGAAAGAAAATAAATCGAGTGTTTCAGGTTAATGAACTTTTCTGGTTACCGCTAAATGTAAATTTATTCAGGTTAATCATGGTAAATTCAGGTATTGAAAAAAACCATGTTTTATATCAATTTACATGAGATTTTCAATGCGAATTTGAAAGTAAACATAATGCAAATAAAATCATATTAAATTAATACTTTGCCATCAATCAGTTCTTTTACTAGGTACTGAAGAAAGTCCTTATTCAATAATATTTACGTTGGATATGGTTATTTTCAATTAAAAAAGACAAATTATTCTGATACATATTAGAATAGATTAAATCTACCTTTTGAATATCTAAAATCATGGATATGTTAGATTTTTTTTACATACATTTTATTAATTTATACATTTAACATATCCATTACAGTGACCTGCACGAAGCCTAATGTACCTATAATAGAGCGGTACCCACTTGCCCATCTTTTTTTATTGATCTGAATGACGACTTCTATTGCTATATGACTATTTGTTATAGTTTTAAATTAAATTATATACAAATAAATTTATTTCATAAAAATTAATATTTCAATATTATCCTTAAGGTCTGAAGCGAATGAAGCGTGTATCTGAAGTCCTATATTGATTCTTGATCTAGTATCGGCGAGGATTATAATACATTATATAGATATCGCATTATGGCAATATTTGTTTTATTTATTTGCGTACCTATATAATGCGTATTTTTGAAATACGTATTAATAGGATACCGAAAAACCATAAATCACATTACCCATTAATATTTTTGTTATGCTTATTAATGTTGTAAAAATTATAATAATATCTGTAAAAAAGGGTTAACAACCGAATTGGACAGCGATTATAGTTAATATATTTTATACGGCCCATATTTTGTTTTAATAATAGTGAAATGTCCATTTCGTTAAAGTAGCCGGTAATACGCATAATTTTTTCGTATCCGTAAATTCTGAACTTATAAGGAAACGAAAACATAGTAGTCATTATGGTACCTAAACAATATTATATCATTGTACTGCTGCTGCTGCTGCTGCTCTAATGCTCTATTTAATGTCATAATAATAAATTATCTTTGCACGAATTTCGACCAAAAATTTTATATTTTCCTTTTATTTGTTCGTGGCCCGTGTACGAATTACATGCTAACGTTCAGCTGACCACGATTTTAATATAATATATGATAATATATTACCATAAATTCGTAACCACTGCAGTAAATATGGCGCGTAATATAGCCGTCTTTTTATAGGCAAGTAAATACAGGCACGGCCTGATTTATATAATATAATATGGTCGCAGCTATTCCGAATACGATTTTAATTCATTCTATTTATTTTATAGCATTGATGACGCAGAACACGAAATTAATAATATTATTTTTAATGGTATTTCTTTATAGATTGCTTAGAATCGATTGTCATTAAATTATTTCTTTTTGTATATCAACCTAATGGATAGCCTCTAACAGTATATGTTACGCATATAAATACGCGTTTGTCTCTAATGATTTTAGGCATATAATTAATTATAAATATTTTTTTTTAAGATTTCGGTAAATTGGTTGTGATAAACCAGTCGAAAACAATAATTATTGTTACACTTTAAATGGTTTCTTAAAGATTTAAACATATTTTTATCTACATGTTTTGATGACATAAACGTTTATAATAATTATTATTCCGTATTAATATGTGTCAAAAATAATGATTTTTGGTGTCCGTTAATCGTTATTTATTAAGCAATCGTTCGGATTAATTATTATGTTAACGAAAAAACATGGCGATGATAGCTTTACATAATTATAACAATAATGTCAATACTCATAACTGTACATTTGATAAAACATAAATTATAATATCAAATGACGTAGAAATCATAGCAACGGAATCAATTAGGTACGATTGTAATATAATTATTGTTTTTCAGTGCATGTTTAACGCATAAAATCATGAACTAAGATATACTTAGTTAAGTATATCTTAATTTGTGAATAAAATGTATTTTATATAATATTATAACGTGCGTTTCGAATATTCCATAGAACGTTGGTAGTCGAATAGTCGATATACGAGTATAATATAATAATTTGATGTTATACAATAACTTTGATAAAGTTTTTGGTAACTTACACCGCGGCTAAATCTAATAATATATATTATTTTACTTGAATTCATAATTCAATATTGAGTTGAGTTTCGATTTTTTGTTTGAGTTTCGCGAGTATTCGATTGGTGGGTGAATAATACGTATATGTTTATAGGTATATGGTAATATGGTATGTAGTAATAATGGTTGATAATGTTATGTACTTATGTATGATATATAGCAAGGGCGGCCAAACGGTCAATGGCGATCGAGGGCATACGTCAATTGTGCCAAAAATCACAAGGAAAAAAAATTATGAGTTTGAAAAAGGTTATACACTGATTGCACCGGACCATATTGAAGTACCAAAAATGTTACAATTTAATTATGTGTAAAAGTTGAAAAGTAAACGAAATATATGTGCTGACGTATACATAGTTTGTGAATATACGTTTGCTATCTAAACTCTAAAATTTTAGATTAATATTTTTTCAACCAATCATTTTAACAAAGACGATTTAAAACTTATACATTTAAATATGACGTTATATCGAACAAATTTCAAAATTTATGAATTAATTGTATTTTTTTTTTTTACAATTTAGTTAGATTAACTTTTAATATTAACACATTTTACATATTTTATTAAAATAAAATATCTTATATTTTCATTTTAATATTTTTCTGTGCAATCCATGTATACCTTTTAATTTATGATAAATTCACTAGCGCAAAAGATGTATATTTTATTTCAGGTAGTCCAGAAAAATCAGCGCAATTGACGGATTAATCTGTCGGTGTGAAATAGCATTTTTTCACATGAAAGTGATAAAAGCTGAACTACATACTATACGCTTTCTGATCATCATTTGGTTTATAGCGTCTTCGTTTAGCAGTTGATGACTTTTCCGCAGATTATAATAAACTGGCCAAGGTTATGCAATGAAATGCTTCTACGCTAAAATAGTACAATGTTAACTTATTTTAAAACTATTTAGAAATTTAATGTGAATCACTAATTTTTAGATATAACTATACACTTTAATTTTAATATTGATGTAAGTATGTATTTATTACTAATATTAGGTACCTAGTGATAAAGACTTAATGCACATGATTCGATCCTCGAAGGAAAAATATATTCTCTGTACATCTTAATCAATAAAAATTTGTCCACCTCTGGCAAACAAGTAACTCTGCATTATTTCACTGCAATGTATGCGATTTCGGGTATCTGTCCAATCGACAACTGCAGTTGATTAAAATATCGTGTATTTTGTATTTTATAAATCACTTTGAGTTAATGTACTCGTATATTCGCGATATTAAAATATTATTATCATCCAATATCTCCCGCGGGATGCGTCAAAACAATAAATAATAGTAAAAATATGTTCAGCATTTCTAAAATATGAAGTGATTTTTCCGCGCAACTGCATATGACTGCATTCGCATGTGGATTAGTGCAATAATTTCGTTTGTGTATATTATTATGATATAAAATAACATTTTGTTATTAAATATTATTGCGCATATTTTATTCGTAACGCCATTAAAAACTATTACCGAAGCGTTTTTTTACTCTACACACTGCGACCAGTGACGACGATAATATTGTATACAACAAGTGATGTGCATATTATTAAAACGGGATGTTGTCTAAGCTTTTCGATTGCAAACAGGCTTCGGAATATTGAAACAAATTGACATTTAATTGACATCGACAATTATTATTATGCTATCGATGCATAATATTATAATTATCCGCAGCATGGCAGCGGAGCATATAGTATATAGTACCTATATAGAATTTAATGAAAACCTACTCTAATTATGTAAATGTAAATATTAATACTAAAAATCAGTGAATAATATATAAAATTATAAACATTACAATTCAGTAATAATTCATACTTTTTTAAGTGTCAGTAAGAGATTTAAACCCTTTAGACCTCCTTTGGTTGGCTTATGTTCCCAAATATTAGTAACAATTATTGCAGTAACCAAATATTTCGGATAAAAATTAAATGTTTGAAAAAAAAAACCCAAAAGTATTCAATATTCAATAATGTATTTGAATACTTTTACATAAATACTTCACAACACTGTATATAATTATTACAATATTATGTGAATATTATTTCTTTTGAATTTCAATGCTGTAGATTAATGGTGCAGCGTACATACGTTTATGTAGTCGCAATTATAATATAACTTACTCTATAGCCTGCTGCAGAGAGCCTATTCTCAAAATAAATCGAAAACAGTTTTTTTTTCTACAAATGCATTGGACTAGATGCCACTGTAATGCCGCTAATAACCAGTCAATGTACATGAAATTTACCGCGTTCGGATTATAATATTATTCATACTGCAGTCGTTAACATAGTACATATAGTGCCACCGATAGCTATTTGTAAATGTCAATAATTATTGTATACATTTACGTGGTCGAAAATAACACAACAGTTAACTGTCCAACGTCTGTTTTTGATACTATAATAATTGTACCTACCTATCTTGTTTTGTGATTTGAGTTTTTTGTTAAAGACAACAATAACAATCAAATTATAAAAGGTATATTAGATATATATTATGGCTGCGGGTACCTAAGTAACCTACATAACAATAACAAGATATTTTAGTTTGTGTATGTTATTATATTATGTCACATTACGTATATTACCTAAATATTGAAAATGTTGATGAATTAAAAAAATCCTCGTCGACGTGTCTATTATTTTTAGTTCGAAACGATAAGCAAAATATGATTTATTTCTAGCATGAATGTAAAGTACCTACCAAGTATAGGTAATACAAAATATTGCAGGACGTAACTAAATACTGTTCAGACGAATCACGACAATATTGCAGTAAATCGTAAATTATTGTATAAATAATACATTTACACGGCCTGCACGCATAAATAATAATAATATGTACGGAATATTATACTATACGAATGTAAATTATATTATATAAAGATACAAAATAAATACTTAAATAATAATTAATTGGCTTATTAAACCAATGAATAAAAATCACCGACGACTTTTAAAGTTTATTTCGATACGTATTGAAATAAAATCGAATAATATTTTAACACGATATACAATAATGGATTGGTATCATTAAATATACTATTACTGACAAGGAAGTGTAAATTTTATTATTGTGTTGCAGTATTGTATTTATTTAGTTACAGCTATTATCTTTATAAAAGATATAGTATATAATCTAACCTAACCTATATATTACGTCTTTATACGTCGTAAATAATGATAAATGAAAATATTTTGCAAGAGCCAAAGGTTAACATTTAGAGGTTAAAAAAAAGTCAATGTAAATATAATTTTTAACTCTATAGAAATATGTAACACGACGAACTATAGATTTTATGAAATCATATATAAAATATCAAATTTAATTTCGTTTTAAATCGTCTTATTGAAAAGTATAATATTGAGTTAAGTAATTAAATATATAATGCAAAAAGGTAAACACTCTTAAAGGGTATTAATTGATTTACGCCTTCGATTTATTAATGTCTGCTCTACGAAACATAAATTTATGATTATAATAATATGCGTAAGCGTTGAAAATAATATTGATTTAATCGTATTATACTATAGTTTTTTTGAACTTTCTTGTAGTAATGCGAAAATATACACTTTCGAATCTGTGCGCGTAAAGACGAGTGCATAAAAACTTGTGAGGTACCAGTATAATCTATCAGTATAATAATATTAAGTTGGCATTAATACTTGTTATGTAGTTCGTCTGCATTCTACATAATTTTGAACTTGTGTTCATTTAAAACAGTTTATTATTTTATTATTTTAACACTACGAAAGTATAGTGATTATTATGTAAACTACTGTTACTTAAATCCTCATTTCTTGCTGCATCATCGCACGGCCAATTGTTGATCGATAAACAATTAGACGCTCAACAAATTTATAATAATATAAAACAGGTTGGTAAACGAATAAAAATACGATTATGAAACAAAAAAATATTATGATATACTGCAAATACAATATTTATACCAGCTATAGGTATACAAGACTTTCGGTCGATATTATGATACAATATGCAGGGCCGGAGTAGCTCTAAAATGCTTACCAGTCAAACAGAACTTTCAGGCTACTTCTCTGTTTTACCCTTACTAGCAGCATTGATATCTATAGATAATTTAAATTTTTGATTGGATAAGTTTTGAAATCGCACATTTTATTATCCGACTTTTCTTCCATATATTATCAACCGTCGTAATATTTTAGCTAGAAAACTATAACAATATAATATAAAACTTACTTAATATATTGTATTATTTGCTCAATAAAATACATTTTAGCCACCTTTCTTTTTAGAAAATCAATTTATAGAATGTAAAAGTTTTATTAAACATAATATGTTACAGAAAAGCAGCTCTCGGTAGGAAATAGCCAAAAATAAATTTTCAGATCGCATAACAAAATGTATCGCTTGTATTATTGTTATCACGTCCGACATTCCGCACTATTCATAAATAATAAACTACAACAGAAGCAGTGCAGTATGTAAGAATTATTTTCACCGTGGGATAATTTACCACTAGTCAAGCATACTACTAGCATAGCCATAACTAAAAAATTTTAGTGAGCCGGGTGATTATAATTGTGGAATAAATAGTATAAATAAAGATTGCGCAGTTTTATTTTATAAAATATATTATGTAAAATGAATTTTTAAATATTGACAATTTCATCCGTCTTTAATGTTAGGTATAATACAAACGATGAACCGTCATCAAAGAAAGTACTGACAATCTAACATTTCCTTGTTGAATCGTCAAAAACGTTTTTAATCAAATCATATTGTGTTGAAAAACTCCTGTAAACGATATAAATACAACAATGAATGAAAATCCATTTCTAAAAAATAGAGCGCATCATCGACGTGTGCATTGACATAACTCTCAAGCATTAATGGTTGTCATATATCATTTATCAGCAAATATACAATTTAAATTGTAATTTTCATAATTCATATAGACTATCAAAAAATGAAAAACTTTAAGGACTTATATGAGTGTATGACATAAAAAGTACATATACGGGTCATGGAGCATGATTATGTAATAATATATGTATAATATATACATGCAATGTTTTAATTGAACTTGAAAGTTTACTATAGGCCCTGGCCTTGTCCCCCCCCTTCCATTATACATCACTAAACAGAAGCAACACGAAATTAAAGCTATGATATGATAGGAATGAATAATATTAAATCGAGTAATAAAAAAAGTATATAATGAAAATAATATTTAAAACTTAATGAGTATTTATTGTAAACGAATAGTTGAAAATCCCAATTATTACATAAACGAATTTTTGTGAGCAATTTCTAGTAATATAAATTTTTTAAGACATAAATATATTTATAAAATGTATTTTCATTTATTTAGTATAAAATTATTTAATATTATAAAATATATTTTTAATTAAGTGTAAAAAGAACACAATCAACATTTTTTTAAAATTTATTGATCACAAATTCGTTCGAAAATAATTGTACATACCTAATGAAAATATTTATAGTTACTAATTATAATTTTAGTGTATATTGTGTATATTGTATTTATCAGATATTAGAAATACATATAAATGTACGGTGTATATAAATTCTAAAACAAGGCATTTTTAAAACATATTGCTGCATCTAAAAAATACACCAATACCATTCTTAATCTATACTATTCCAAGAGCAATATTAGGCATATATATTGAATTATATATAGTTTAAACAAATTACAAAATCAAACATCCAATTTATCACCATAAAAAATTACAAAATGTCTAAAACCGAACGACGACAGTCCATTAATCTTTACTTAAGCAACATAGGCCCATCTGCTGCAATATATAATAAAACTCATATGGTTCTGGATTGTAGTCGATTGTTATCGGACATTTACCACCTACCGATAGGTATCTACTTTTTCACTACACCAGCCTGTGACAACTGATATACAAAATATATACTTGGTACTGGCCCTTATACCCACATAATATGACGGGAAGAAGTCGAGGAGAAGTCGTGAGCTGCTGGGGATTGTTTTTCGGGTCATTCGATTCACCGAGTATGTAGCAAGTCATGTCATGTGATTTATAATTCTGGATATGATACCCGCTTCACATGTCGTATATGAATATATAATAATTGATTTTAGTATTTCCTGAATGTATTAGCATGGCCATGCTCAGCCCGCGTTACAGAAGGTATACATGTATTATGCCTAACTATAGGGTTTTAAGATTTCATGAAATATTTCATAAAATGTGTATAAAAAATGTCGTTTATCTGAAAAAAAAATTGTTCATTATACCTAAAAGTTTATAGTCATAAACATTCAGCAATAGAATATTTTTATAAGTTAGTTTATTGTATCGAATAATAATAAATAATTAATAAACAATAGCCAATTGATAAGTGATAATCAATAACATAATACCCATTTATATTTAATTTATAATCGTTAGATAACATAGTTACAAGACAGATTCATAGCTATATGTCGTGTACAATAGTGTCGTGCGTGGGCGTGGTAACTATGGTTATAACTGGTAACCATATTGGTTTTAAAAGTTTAGGTGGTAGTCAGTTTTTTGTATATTCGGTTACAATTTGGTTATTACAAGATACCAAAAAAGTAACGTCCGATTAGAATGAGACTTGATCGACATGACACGATACACGACGTAGCTGTGAATCCGGCTTTATTCGTAAATCTTGGTTGATAAGTCATTCATTTTATCGATGTTTTCTGCGTGTGTAATCAATAATAATTCTGTCTATAACCAAAAAAGGTTTAAAAGAAAAAAAAATATTTTTCTCTATGCCTATTGCCTATATATAACCATTAAACAGAGAAGGCTAATACTGGGTTACTCAAACAATTGCTAAACATTTAATAGATCAATTGTGAGCTAATAGTAGTCTCTTGAACATTATTTAGCGACCCATGATTGAACTTACATTTTAGTGAACCATTAAATTAAGTAATACATTATTATGCGACTAGGCGTTAAACAGTATTTTATTTATTTAATAATCAATAAAATGTCACATCTGTCCACCCACTATGCTAAGACCACCGTGCTGGACGGATCGCGTCAACACATATGGTTCATATAATCTAAAAGAGATCCATGTGTTACGTGATACGAAAAAGCGGTGATTAATAACCGTCCATTCGTTCGTACAAGATCAGATTTAAAAAGGAATTATAATTTGTATAAATAATATTGTCGAACTAGAACTAGTCTCGTCGACACATTTGAAACGCGCATATAATTTACCTGCTAAAACTATAAATTGATTAAACGCGGTTTTTTCATAAATAACTTACGATTTTCGATCGAATGATGCCAAGCCCGTTGTTAATTTTATTTGTATATATATTATTTAGTATAATAACTGGTTTTCAATCAATTATTTTTGTTGTTTAATTTATGTATAAATGCCTTTAAGTTTCTTTATATTACATTCTTACAATTTTACACGCTGTTTACTCGTTTACTATTATAAACATATGAGTAAATAAATCCAATAAACATATAGGTATGTTAGTATGTTATCAAGTTACCAGTTTGCCACACGAGACTTTTATTTAGGACCGAAGAACATGGCAGTCATATAGCTCCACATCCCTGTCGTCAAAAGCACATGCTAAATTCCTGATATTATTGTTTTCACCCTGTTACTTTATGTTTTTATAACAATAATTGTTATTCGTTTTATCGATGGGTTTTAACAATACGTTATTACATACTATATACCATATATTTATATAATTTATACATTGTAATTATATATTCATTTATTATAAAAATAAATCTATTTTTATTTATTAAATATAAAAACTACACAATTTTAATTTATTATCAAAAGTATTTTAACAAAGTATTATGTCTGGGTTCCATAATATATATATATATATTTGAAAATTTTATATTTATAACTGCAAAGAAATCACATATGTCTTATAGTTTATACATTAGGTATGTATACGTAAAATGTATTCATACGCGGAGCTATGGGATGTGTCGGGTAGCTTTTAGCACATCCGGAACATCTGCTGTCCAAATGTTTTTGAAATCAGAAAAAATGGAAACATAAATTATTGTTATGATATTCAATTCCAATAAATACCTACTTAAACTGTTATTATACATTTTAAAAATCTAAAATATATAAAAAAATAAGCAAAATGCAATTTTATGTAAGTACTGTATTGTTAGATCATGAAACACTTTGGCGGAAGTAATACTATAGTGGTTCACGTCACTTACGACATCATTCAATAAAAAAAAAGTCAAGAAAATGTCATTTTGGTACACAATAGCTATTTTTTTACCAAACATTAAAAAGATACAAAAGTTTATAAATATTATCGATTGAATTAGTCATTCATATTGAGTACGTAGTAGGTCATAAAATTAGAACTCGAGAGATATTGAAAGTAAAGTAGAATTCAATACCAGATGAAGTAATGAGATAGTATACAGTCTTATTAGTTATTAATATCCAGTTATTTTTATATAATTAATAATAATTATTCATTTTTAATATTAAATTCATATCGCTTACAATTTGTTTTGGAGCAAATAAATATTTTCTATATAAACTATTGGTATATTTTTATTATTTTTATTTAAATTGTTCCTTGTACACCAAACAAATTTCGAGCTACTTAGTTAATTGGCTAACACTGAATATTATGTAGACGAAGTCATTGATGAATTTAAAACTTTAATTTTAGTTTAAAGACTTGTATTATCATAGCAAATCAATTTTAAATAAATACATTTTTAAATTTGTGAAATCTCTGTATTCTTTCCTTAATTTTTAGATACTGTTGAAGAAAATCCAAGCATTTTTACTGCTTCATAAGGTGTTAACAGATACAAAAAAATAATATAAAGAAGCCCACAACTTTGTACAATTAATAAATAAAAATAACGATAGGAAATATTTTAACACGGGTACATAAGAACATTATATGTTACATATCGTTTTTTGACAATACAGGATAACGTGTAGTGATGAAAAAACTAAATAATAATTTATTAAAAACCTGATAACTCGGATCTCCTACAGTTACGTATATTTGAAGTAATGGAGTGAATCTCGTCGTCAAGTAAATCACTGTAATGGATATGCTAAATTTGAATTCAATGATAAATTATTGTATACAAAAAACAGTCTGTTAACCTATATTTCTAATAATGATATTTTCTATTTTTCTATTAACAATAATAATAGCTTGCACTAATTATATTCCTATGTTATAGCGAAAAGTTCCATGTCCTTGCGAGTAGTAGTTTTTGAATTACAATACAATAAGTAATAAAAACCGTTATATATTTCATTTTAATATTTAATTTCGTCAAAATGTGAACTTCAATTGCTTTTAAAGTAATGTATCTTTGTATTTTTAATATTTTAAACTACTATAAGAATAAATTATGAAGGATTTTGAATTACATTTTCAATCTTTTTAACAGAGTATAAAAATGGCATACCTTAAAATTAGTCTAAATATTTTGAAAATGTCGTTGTGTACATACAATATCAATAAAAGGAAGTGAAAAGTTTAAAGATTCTACATTTTTGAAACAATTACGAAATAACTAAAATAGTTTAATGAAAAATCATTATATTTCTTATAAATATCCAATTAGCAGATACATAAAAATTTGATATTTAAACATTCATAAAAATTTAATGTGGTTTATGTAAATATATTTTTAATTCTTTTTGAGAAAACTTATAAAAAAATTTTGGATTGAATATTCAAACCTTAGATATTAAAATTAATAACGTTATGAATTATAAACTACAAAATAATTTATGATTTTGATGAATTTCGATGAATTTTAAGTCATATTAAAAGAAATGTCAAGGATTTTTGATTTTTCTTTTAACTACTGCAAGAATACAGTTTAAAGAAAACCTTTAATTGAATTGTTATGTTTTTAAAACTGAAAAGAAAAATATTATCAACAAAAATTAAAAATTTAAAAAAAAACTATAAAAGATCAAAAAAATTAAAATTAATTTTTGGTAAAAATTTCGAAAATTAGTAGGTATGTTTACCACCCCCCCCCCCACCCAAAAAAAAATAGTTTTCGATAAAATTGATTTTGTTTTCCATAGAAATTCAAAAACAACAAAATTGGTGAATAACTACAATCACATAAATAAATATATTACAAGATGCCTAATAAGTTATTCTTGTAGCAATTAAAAAATACCCGGTTAATATTGCAGAATGAACACTAGGGATGGATCTAGAGGGGCAAAGCCACTCCCTTCATTAAGAGATATGAATGCTTACTAATGGAATACTACCATTGATTATAAATACTGTACTAATAATCAATGTATATTGTATTATTTGTGTTGTTTCCTCCCTCCCCCAGACTAGTAGTATACTCGTATTATGCTATCGATTAATAAATTGGTTCCGCAATAAGAGTGCCGTTGAAATTATCACAACGTTACCTAGTTTATCCGTGATATTGAAGTATATATGACCGTTATAAATGCGACGACGAACTCATTTAAACATTATTTAACAGTTTAAAAATGAATTTTATTCTTTTTACGTGTCTATAGTGAAAATTGTGGAATTGTACCTATAGGTTTATATCTAATACAAAAATTAACTACCTATGTATTTAATGTATTATATTAATGGAAAATTTTTTTCTATACCCTGCGTAAAAAAGTTTCACTTCAATAAATGTCTTTATTTTAATTCTGTTGTATTCTGTTATTTTATTATATCTTGAACTTGGATAACAACTAATGCATTCGGAAGCTTTTATCGAACATATTATAATGCCCAATTTTACTTATGTCGACTTCCTCTGCATTTTATGCTGTCTTGCAGTATTGCTTGGAACACGGGCAGTGTTCACTCACAAAAACAAATTCTATTGAAAGACGTACAATACAATTACAAAACACAAAAGATCGCGTGGCAGCCAACAAAATATATATATTTATTCTCCGCCAAAGAAAACATATAAGTATTAAAGTACCAATTTAATATTATATTAACGCGCGAGACCCCATTATTACCTATGTACATTATTATATTGTTATACTATTCGCCCGACTCGGATGGTAATACGCGAAGTTCCGATTGGATGTCGAGTATGAATATATAATATATATATATATAAATGTGTGTGTGTGTGTGTGTGCAGGCTACCATATACGATGACGATACGACACAGTGTTTATATTATGCGTTTCAGCATGCAATATGCTAAAACATTTCAATAAAAAATAAAATAAAAATATTATGTATTATAATATTATGTAGGCACGCGAGCAGACGCATCAGACTGGATGCGGCTGATGGCATAGGTATATTATATTATTATATATTATAACAATTTTTTAATAATAGATGTATAGAGTTATCGATACTATTATAATATTATATATGTATTTATATTATAATTCTATATACTTTATATATATATATATATATATATATATATATATATATATATATACTTGTGTTATTGAACTATCTGTATAATAATAACTATACATATGCATACATACGACCCTGCGCGTTTAAACTATCACGTTTATGTTTTAGGTCAATTTTTGTGTTTTTATAAAATATAAAACGACTTTCGTTTAATGTTATAGATTCGTAAGGTCTTCCTTTGTATTATAAATTACGATCCATATTTTTTATTTTGTAATCTAAACCATTATACTTTTCTAAAAATGTCGAGGTAGGTACTTATGTATATAAGTATATAAGTATAAAAAGTAGGTAGGTTATCTATCGACAATTAATTAAGCTTAAAAATAGTAAATATTAAAAAAAAAAATCAAGGAATTCGCTCTGCTGTATAGTAATCAGTAGGTATAGGTCATCTACATACCGCCATTAAGTAGATCACTGTGCTAGATGTGTTAGTAATTTGAATTCGGTAATAAATTAAAGCGTACGATAAACGATTCTGAGCGGAGACAGCCAGCCGTCAGCCTATATTACTAATTCCGGGCCGCATTAACTATGATTAAATATAATGAATCAATAGTGAACTAATAGTCCCTTAATTTTAATTTCGTGGCCCAGAATTTGTCCATTATATTTTATTAGACTCAGTAGTGTATTAACGGGTGGGGGGGGGGTTGTTTCCAAGAGGTCCGGACAAGGGAATATTGGCTCACAATAATGTAATTTATTTTTAAAGAATTTTAAAAATATTATTATTAATGTAACCCACAGCTTTGTGTTGGGAAAATTATGTTGGACTCTCCCATGAAAAATTCCTAAATACGCCACTGAGTGTACCATTAACTTAATCAATTTTGTATGTAACCAGGTCTAAGTATAATTTATTTATACGGTATGTTGAACTAAATTTTTGCCAAACACCTTGCGTTTATTATATTATTTTTTAATAATTATTATACATCTTAGGTTATTGTTATTAACTTTTGAGTTAATACTATAGAACTGTGTGATAAGTGAATATGTTTATGGTAAAAATAAGCAATAGCTTAAAATTAATCTTAACATTTTTAAAATGTCCATTGTAATGGTCCCCACGAATAATATTTTTAAATTACTATAAAATAACTAATATCGTTATTCTTTACGCATTAAAATATCCAATTTCGTAAAAACAATTTTAAAATTTCTATAAAAAAATTGAGATTATATTTTTTAAATTTTTAAATTTAAAAAAGAAAAATTTATAAGCAATAATTGAAAAAAAATAATGTATATTTATTTTTAATATTTTTAAGCTACTATTAAATCAACCTTACCTATATGTGGTATCTTATCTTACGATTTTAAGCTTTTTGACAAAGCTTAAAAAAAACTTAAAAATTTTTAAAGTAAAAATAAGTAAAAATAGTTTGAAATTAGTTTAAATATTTATTGAAAATAATAGTTTAAGTAACAATGAAATGTTAAAAGTTTCTATGATAAATATTTTTTGAATAATAACAAAATAACAAAAATCATTAATATACGCTTGAATATCAATATCGTCAAAACCTGAATTTCTCAATCGCTCAGAAAAAATGTATGGATCAATATGCTAAACTATTTTTTTTAATTTTAAATAACAAAACTTACGAGGAATCTTGTAATACATTTTTAAATCTATGGTGTTGATATCAACATTTTCATGCATTTTTTAACTACTTACTAAATAAGTAAAAATGTGTATGATTTTGACAAATTTTGTAAAAAAAAAATTGAATTTTAAATATAATTTTAAAAATATTGACTTTGTAATTTCGATATTTTTTAATTTGAGAGTGAATTTTTTATTAATCATCTTATAAACACAAACTTTTTATTCAAAACAAAACTTATATCGTACAAACATCGAAAAAAGTTGAACATTTTAAATATTCAAGTATCACGAAAAGTGACAAAATATTTCAAATTACAGCCCAATCAAAAACTGATTTAGTGTAAAAATGACTGTCTTTTCCATAATTGTGATTTTTTTTTTACCGATTATTTTGTAAGTACTATGAATTTTTTTACTTTGACCCCTATACAAGTACCAATTAGATCCAATTTACTAATACAAGAAAGCACACTCAAAGTTGAATGTTAAACCATTTTTACTGTTCCAAAAGTTGATGACGTACACAATAATAAAAATAAATAAAAAAAAGGAAAGTGTATATAACTTGCGTATCACAAAATATAAAATATAATATATGGTACCGGATTAATGTATACCTATATATATATAGGCGGTGTTTACTCGTAGGTTAGCTATACCATATACCTTTTTGGCTAAAAGGTTGAAACAATTACTAAACAACCGTAATTAAAGAGAAAAAAGAACACCATAACAACATCGACCTAACATTTTATAGTATATGCGATATCAAATAACGCTGTCTGTAAAACATATTTTGAGATAAGTATGTCAATATAATATATTACATATACGCGTAATGTGTGATATCATATTTTATTTAATCATCTCCAACGACTCGGTAATATAGAAACATTATACGCACACATATATATTATACAACATAAAATATTGAGTATATGTACACTGTACAGAGTGATTCACCAAACACGGAGATAAGCGTTCTCGGCGAATCGCTCATTTTTTCATTTAATAATGCATTTATTCAAATACGTCTTACCTAAAAACTATATTTTCAAGTATCTACTGTTTAGATTTTTTTTTACCATTTGAGAAGTTTTTTTGTGACGAAATTAGGTAGATACTAAAGAAAATAATCCTTAAAAATAGTTTTATTAAAATTTAAACCAGATTATTTTATTCAGACTATGTTTTCAAATTTAAAATTTAGATAAATCAATAGTAATGACAATGACTTTTAAACTATCGCAGCCATCATAATAATTATATTCCCAAACTAATATTAATTTATTACTATCCAACTCTGCTTTGCACACAAAGTTAAATTCTTCAAAAACTATACTGGTTCAAATTTTGATTTAGGTTTGCCAGCATTCTCAAAAAGTAATTGACTTAAAAATTTACAGAAAAAAAGTGAATATTCATTTGTAAAAAAAAATATTTTTATATCGCTACAGCGCGTTCTTTTATAGAAAAAAATCTATGTATTTAAAAATACGGTCCTTAAGTATGATACCTACTTAAAAATTTCAAAAATTAGAATTCTTATAATTTTATCATTAAAGGAAAATGGAAGTGAGCTTGCTTGTTGAATCATCATGTATACACACACACATATATAGCCGGTTAAGCCTCGTATAGATGAGTTTAGGGCGAGTCTTGGGTGGGAATTAAGTCTCCCTCAATCAGTCCCAATCTATACAAATATATTGAATTTATTTCGAACACGTTTTGCGATTACATCCGTATTATTAAAAATACAAAATTGCTTATAAACACATTCATAATAATATAACTAATTAATTCTGATACAATATGTGAATGGTGGTTTTCGACTATATGAGGATTAAAAACGTAGATAGGTATAACCAGGTGAGGACTTCGTCTGACACCCGTATTTTATAATTTGGCCATGATGTTATTTTTAAGAAAAAATGAAAACAGGCAAAAATTCATCTTAAAATTTATAGTTTGACGAATTATAAATACTGGATAATACACGTGGTCGAAGCCGTGTTATAGTACAATTTGTAGACCTAACTTTTAAATGTTATCGGACTTATGTAATAAATACTTATTGAATAAATAGTCAACAATTATTGTGATAAGATAACATAATAGTATTTTGATAAAAAAATTGTTTTTATTTTAATCATTAATTTTTGGTAAATGATGGCCCGAAGTTTTAAATTCAATGACTGCCATTTATCCAGTCCGCTCCTACGAGTACAATTACTATGTAAGATAGATAGAATAATATTATGTAGATATATCTACGGATGCAATGTTATATGATGAGCGATAAGCAAATATACACGTTCGTACGTATAATTATAGTTTAGTGATACTTATTCAATAATATTGAAAAATATATGTCCATGTGTCATTTTACCAACAGTCTTATCTAAATGATTTTCCATTGACTAACTGCTAAATAAATGTAATATTGTAATTATTATTATAAAATTAATAATAATAAGATGAATTGATATGTATAGGTAGGTACATTTTATAGGAAATATATATTATAAAATTTCATTAATATTTTGGATTATAATGAATGGAAAATTCCCCTCCAATTGTTTGTTTTCCACATTAGTCCGGACTAGATATTGAAAATACTTTAAAGCTATCTTTTTAAATGTTAAACAAAAATATTTATTTTTAACTTTTATTTTTGGTTTTTAAAATGCGGTAGACTAATACTATTAGTCTCGTGCAGTATTCATTTGTCAAGTACTTTAACCTTTTAGACACTTTATCAAAAGAAGTACAAAAAGAAATGCGAGAATAGTATCGCCATAAAAAATTCACAAAATAATACATTTTGTCATAATCCAATCATTTTAAAAGGGTTTACAAACTAAAAATAATAAGAGACGCTTTTTCGTGGTTTTTAAAATAATATATATATATATATATATAGTTAGAATAGTCTAATACAATTACGTAGAAATTTATTTTTATATATTGCTCATATATATATATATATATATATATATATATATATATATATAGATGCACAAACTATAAAAACAAGTAATACACTCAAGTTGAACCGGCCCCTGCCAAAGTTTCAACCAAATTATTAAAACTGACAATAACAAATAAAAATAGTTTTGACCACCTGATTCAATTTATTTTATTAAAAATTATAAATAATTATTATTGTTTAAATACTTTTTTTAAAAAAAAAAGCTAAGAGGGAAAATTTATCAACAATATAAAAATTATTCCGTTTTAATATTATGCACTTAGAGTACACTCAGCCTAAACGATAGATAAGTATAATTTAAATGTAGGTAAATATCAATAAGAATAATAACAAAATATTAATAAAGTTTTAAAATATTAATTTAATTTATTTACCATAAAATATAAAGTGCATCTTTGCATTAAGTATTTAAAACGAAATATTAATAAATATTGATAAAATATATTATAGATTATTAACAAAAAAAAAACTCTTTTAAATATCTATCGAAAGTAAAAATATTGTTTAAATTAAGTAGAATGAAATAGTTATATTAAATATCAGTTATTATAGCGTTTTTTTTAATGTTAAACGACACTTAAATTAATTAAATTTTGAACAACCCTACAAATAAAAACAATAATTTTATTCTATATGTAATGGATATAGCCAGTACGAGTAGGTATATATGTGATTTTATGCCCTTGAATAGATTGTATCAATTTTTTAAAAACGCACTAAAAGATAAAATAATACATAGAATCGAAAATAGAATTATTAAAAGGTTAAATGTAAAAATATAATATACAAAAGTTTCTATTACTAAGTATATATTATGTTTGATATGACACCTTTTTATCGCGATAAATAATGTTTGAACAAAATTGGAATTAGTTTTTTTTTTTTTTGGTGGGGGGGGGGGGGGGTAAGGCTTTGACAACTAAGGTAATGAGGTTCTATAAGCTAATGAGCTTGTAGAACTGTGGGGGAGTTTACTGTAGGTTTTTTTTAACACGTGTGTGTATGTGTGGCAAGGTTTTTACTATTACAAAATTCGGATGGTCACCCAAATCTACAATCGATATATTATACTACCTACGACCTAACTATTTTGGAAAAATATTCCTAATTCCTATATTATGTATAATATAGTATTTAGTATCTGTATAATAAGCTATTATGTTACCTAAACAATAGGTAATAATATTATACTATTATTATTATAACTTTATATTTTTTGTTTTATATTTTATTTTATAATAACAATTTTTAATTATTATTTATTCAGAGAGTATAAGATTGGATTAAATTTTATACTGTAAGGGGATTTTTTCTTGATATTTTTTTATTGAAATGTTTTTTTCCCGGTAATTGTTTTTCTCCGGGGCATAACTGCATAAGTGTTATTTACCAGTCTTCGAATTTTAAATTACAAATTTTACGAAAATCATAAAAAAATTTCAATACATTTTTAACACTCGAATTTTACCAACACATACAAAAAGCTTAAGACCTGACCGATTTATATAGTAACTATACCTACATCAGCGTGGTATATTTATTTTAAATAAACTACATGTATATTGCATGTAAATATATGTATATTAAGAATGACAAGAAATAGGTAAGGAAAAAATCAATAAGTAGGAATGAACGTACATGTTGTACATTGACTTTTCACTGATAGTCAATTTTCAAGAAAACAAATTACACTTGTAAACTGTATATAGTGACATTGGCGACTTGTATAATAATATAATATAGTTTAGAAATTAAAATCAAAAATCATCTTAAAATAATAATAAAGTATTATATGTTATATTGCTATTTTCTGGTGCAGGTTTATATAACAATATATGTTATAAATTATAATATAACTATCTATATAGTGTATATATTGAATCATTATATTATGTATTATTTAAAATGTAAAGAAATACTACAGTGATTATGATTACAACAAAATTTTGACCTTTGTATCTATTATATAGATAATTTTTAGAAAAATATAATGCTGTCGTCTGTTTGAATAACTATATTAAATTGTTTAATAGACTAATTTCAATATGTCATTAATAATTATTCTGCATAAAATTAAACATATTATTACAATATTATATTATTTATAGTTTAGGAGTGGCCATTGGATTTTAGTGCATGTATAAATTCCTTATTGACATTTGACATGTAATTATGTCGTCAATATTTAATTCTATAATTACAATAAAAATTATATTTTGTTATTTACATATATTACTTGTTATATCGAAAAGTACTTATTTATTAAGACATTTAAAAATATTTTTTTTTTTTTTTTTAATTATTTTAATTTATTACAAAATTACATTTTTAAAAAACTCTATACAATCAAACTTTAACTTAATAAATATCTATGGTACATTAATACTAATTAACTACTAATTCAAAATTCAATTTTTATACATCTAAATTTTCAAAAAAAATATTCCGTTTAAGAATATGAAATTAAAAATATGTATTGTTATTTAAAAAAAGTAAAAACATTAAAAATGATAACAATAATGTTATTTTATAATGAATTTAAGTCGAGTAAAAAATATTTCCTAAAACTACTTTTTGAGATAATACGTCTTTGCTGTTAAAAAATCACCAAATAATCAATATATCATATTAATAAAAGATTTATTATAGGTATAATATATATACCTAGATACCAAACAATTTTTGAACATTTAAATCGGGGGTCGGCAACCCGCGGCCCGCACAAAATTGGTTAATTTTTTTTATGTTTTATTTTTGTTCAATAAAATTTTTCATATAATTTTCAATATTATTTAATTCTTTTTTCTTTATAAATAAAATCTAATCTAATCGTTAATAGTTAATGTTTATTCCACGATATATAGTTACGAAGTCAGATGGTTGGGAAAAGATGCGGCACTTAAACAATTTTTGATCTACGATTGGAAATAGAAATGTTTATGAATGAAAAAAATTAAATCGTTTCTGAACTATCAGATGAATCATAGATTCTCATCTTGGCATTTTTAACAGATGTAACAATATTTTTGAATGAATTGAAAATAAAATTACAAGGCAAAGGAAAATTACTCTCAGATATTTATACTGATATTAAATCGTTTCAAGTAAAATTAATACTATTGTACAATAATTTCGATCAATAAATTTTATATCATTTTTCGTGTTGTAAATCTGCGAGTGAATCTTTTATAATCCAATTACAGTGGGATTTAATTAAACCTAAATTTCTCAATGTAATTGAACAATTGCAAAACAAATTTTCAACAAGATTTGATGATTTTTATAAGTACGATAAAGAAACAAAATTATTCCAGAATCCTTTTTAAATGGATATAAATAATGTGAAGAATAATTTACAAATGGAAGTCATTGAACTTCAAAATGACGAAGTTCTAAAAAATTCTTTTCGGGAAGCAACTAGTTTGCCTCAATTTTATAGTTGTCTTCCAATATCTACATTCTCTGCAATCAGACAATTCCAACAAAAACTTATAGTGGCGTTTGCAAATACATATATATGTGAGCTGACATTTTCTATTGTGAAGTACAGAAAAAATAAGCACTCTTCACGCCTTAGTGATGAACATTTATACGCTGTATTACGCGTCTCAACAACATGCAAGCTGATATCGAAAAACTAACTAATAAACTACAGGCACAGAAATCACATTAATTTACAAATTTACAATTTTTTATTTAATTTAATTTTTACATAAAATCAATTTTTTTCAGTAAAATTGGTATTTTTTTTTTATTTTTATATGTAAAATAATCAAATATAATAGCAATACAATTATTAGTATTATATCATATGTAATTTTTTTTTAATGTGACCTTTGATAAACAATTGAAAAAAAATATAGCCCGTGTGGTTAAAAAAGTTGCCGACCCCTAATTTAAAATGTGGAGGAGTGGACGATGTGGTATTGTGGTCATATGATGATAATAGCATTTTGCACGGCTGGGCAAATATAGATTTTATAGATAAAATTAAGATAAGTTTAAATTTTTAAAGTTACTTTTTTTCTTAACTTGTATAAGCTTAAAGTTGAAGAAAAAAAATAATTTATTATTTTTTTGAACAGAATATTTATGATCTATACCAAACCACAGTAATCAAATTTGATAAAAGACAAAAGTAAATTGATAAATGCGTACAAAAAAAGGTGGACAAGTAGGTACTGCTCTGTTGTACAGTTTAAGAGTCAAGTTAGTCAGTGGATCACTGTAATGGATGTGTTAAGTATGAATCCAAAGATATATCATTGTTTACGACAAGCGATTATGATAGTGGAGATGGTCTGTCAGCCGATATTATGTTTTTTGATACTTTTATTAAAGTAACTGATTTTACTATAAGTTTTACGAAAGGTTGATTTAATTTTTGCGAAAACGTTGCATTTATTAAATTATTATTTAATATTTAACTATTATAATAGTCTATATTTCTATCATATTGTATTATATTGTTAAATTTTGAGTTAATACCACATAACCGTAGAATAGTGTGAAGAGGTATGTGGTATAAATAGGTAGTACTTAGCTTAAAATTAAACTAAATATTTTTAAAATGTCATTGTATATAAGAACATAGTAAAATGTATAATTTTATAAGTCTCCAAGAATAATGTTTTTAAATTTCTACAAAGTAACTAATATTTTTAATTTTCAAATTTGAACTTAAAATGTTAATAAAAAAAACAGTGCTAATATATTTTTAGATTTTTTGGTTACAATATAAATTATATGACTTTATCAAAAAATTGGTATTCCGTAAAATTTCCGTTTTTCCTTAATTGTTTTTATTTTTCTAGATGCTTTTGAAAACTATTGGGAATTTTCAATTTTGACCTCTCCAAAGTATTAGATTATACAACAGAAAAGATACTGAAGTTGAAAATTGGAGCATTATTTCGACTTCTTATCGTGTACACAGAAAAAAACACATCGTTGTAAAATCAATACACCCATCACTCCGCTCAGAATCTAAAATATTTTGTAAAAATAATATATATAAGAAAAATTAAGAGAAAGATGGCCAACTAATGATAGAATCCTACAAACAGAAATTGTTAATTACTTAGGTTCATTTTTAATTAGTTTATTTTATAACACACTATACCAACGTCTCTTTAAATGTTAAAGTGGGTTATCTCAAAGAGTTGTTGATGAAAAAATTCAGATTAATGTGTTTGGTTATGATTGTAATTTTCTATGGAAATGTATAGTTGTAAATAAAAGTTTTACCATTAACAGTTTTTTAAAAATTAGATTTGTAAATTGGTTATTTTGAATTTTTCAAAAAAAAAAAAAAATAAACTATATTAGTATTATCATTAATAACATTTATTTTTTAAATTTATTATTTGTAATTGAACCTTTATTCTTATTTTATTTACCAGTACAGTAGAATTAAATTTGTAAGTTTATTTCAAATTTTAATATATTTTGGTAATGAGTCATTTCTATAGATCTTGTTACATTTTATTTTCACAAAAAGTTTTCAGGTATTTTAATGTTAACATTTTTTTAGTAATACATAATATAGTTACCTAGTAACATTTAAATAAATGCATACATATTATAGCAGATAAAAATATTATGTACCTACAATAATTAATATTTATTTACTAATATGTGTTTGTACATATTTTGTTTAATACATTTAAGTTTTAATAATTTTAAAATTGTGACATAACCTTTTTATTCTTAGCCTTAAATATTTTTATTAAACAACGTCTTTTAAAAGTAAGTTTTGTTTAATAGTTTAGTTTTAAAATAATATTATATTTAATAAAAAATGACTATGTTTAAATCAAAATATATGGCTAATATGCAATACAAAGACTAGTAATATAAAGAACATCATGAATTTAATAACAGTAAATGTGTTAAAATTTTTTTGACCAAGAATTGATACAAACTAACCATTGTGCAAACTAGTTGTTTAGCCGTTTCCGGTGCCTTCTAATGACTAAAGATGCTTTAGAAAAAGTCTCTCAAGAGAAACGGAGGTTGCTGAAATTGACAAAAAATCTCTTGCCATCTTAGCTAACACAGAAAAATGAACTTGGTATAGCTTCTACCACTGTAAAATAACCTCACTGCTTGCACTTCTCATCTGACTTAGATATGTTTCTAACTCTTTCCTATAATTCTGGGAATTTATGTAACTAAATGGAGTTGAATAAAGTGTGTTAATTTACTACGTTGTCTTCATCGCTATTAATAGTGTTATGATATTCTTCTTTTGGTAACTTTAACACTGGCTCTTAATTAATATATTCTTTATAAATTATTTAAAATTTCTGCAGGATCATTTTTTTAAAATTAGGCTATTTCTTACTAGCTTGGTATTTAAATAATTATAATGATAATGATATATAGTATAAATAATTTCTGAACATTTAAAATGTTTGTAGAACAAACAATGTAATTATCATTTACATAATTTATTAAAAAAATAAAAATCAATTTACAATATACATTATTTTTAATTCAAACTTGTACTTAAAAATAATTTATTTAAAATTTTAATATGTCATAACTTTTACAGTTTTTCAAAAGTCAAGTGTTTTTATTTTTGAATAAACGGCTTAAAATTGTTATTGAATATGTATCAAAAATTAATTATAGTTCTTGTATTATTTTAATTTTATTATACACTTATTTGTAAATGGTGAACTATTAGTTATTATAGGTACAATTAAGTAAAATATTCTATATATTTGTCCAACAGTAAAAACTCCGAGGAAATTGACGATAGATTTTAATCTATAATTTAGGAAAGAGTTTTATAATTTTTTTTTGTCTTCTAATTCATTCACATTTTCGCTTTAATTTATAAAATATTAGATATCACTCATTTTTAAATATACTCAATAAATGTAAAAAAATAATCTGACGTAACTGTGTATGTATTAACAATTAGACGTCTGCATAAATTTCAGGAAAATAAAATAATTTTTCCGTAGTAACTAATTAGTATAAAACTACTATATAGTAATAATAACTCTAATTATTTCTAATCTTGTTTACAATAAATCAAAATTTCATCGAACACTGATGAAATGTAATAACTAATAACTAAAGATAATTTTTTATTATTTTCATTATAAACTAATAAATTAAATCTAAATTCAAAAACATGTGTTTTCGAGAGAAAATAAAACTAAAGTCACAATATGTTTTTAGGGAAAAAAAATTGTTAGTCTTGCAGTGTTGATTTTGCTTAAGTCTTGGTCTTGCAACATCGGTATTGTTTTAGTCTTGTCCTTCGTTTTGCAACATTTTGGTTTTACCCAATACATTTTAATAGCTATGAGAAATTTTTACGTTTAACTCCCCAAAGTACCAGCTAGATTCACTTTCCTACCCAAAAAAATGCTGATGAAGAAAATTGAAAAACTTTTACTACCCCAAAAGATGTTGACAGACAAAAAAAAAGGTCAGCAACTGGGTTAGTTCTGCTATATAGTAGGTGTCATGTGGGTCATTATAATGGATGTAATAAATTTGAATTCAATTATTTAAAATCATTGTATATACGAAAAACGATTCTAAGCGAAGACAGTCTGTCATCCTACGCATTACTAAGTATATTTTATGATATTATTGATATTAAAGTAATTCATTTTACTATTATAATACAATAGGTTCAATTAACTCGAGCCAAAAACATGTAAAAATCTCACTGAATGTATAAAATATAATAACATACTTTAAAAGTTTCAAGCACCCACGAAAAATATTTTTAAATTACAACAAAACGATGTTATAAATGACGTCCACTGTATATAACTTTTTGTATAAATTAACATTCAAAATAAAGTGACATAACATATTTATACCAATTCTTTAATTATTTTATATTTGTTTAAAAAACTGCCGTGTAACCTATTTATTGTTTTATAATCGTCAGCCCGGATCGACATTATAGTCGTACAAAAACGGATTTCCGTTTCAATTTATTCCAAACATTAATTTTACGTTCGACGGTAGTATGCACTGTTTGACAAATTAAGCAGCCGCAAGATATAATTGAGATTAGAGGCGATGATGATAATTTTTATAGAGCAAAAATGATCATCACAGATAAATCCCATAGACGATTAAATACTATTTAACATGCATATGTTTGCATCTTTTTGATGTATTATATACCTAATTGTGTAAAAAAATTTTTTTTAATTGTTTTATTGTATAGTAGGTATAGGTGTCTAGTACTCAAGTGTATATTTTGTCATTGAGTATATCACTTAAATGGATGTGTTAAATTTGAATTCAATAATAAATCATTGCATATTTACAAAAAACTATTCTAAGCGAAGATTGTCTGTCAGCCTATATTTCTAAGGATATTTTAATATTTTATTATATATTTATATTGTTACGTATAATTTATTTTTATACAATAGTAAAGTACAATAGTTCAATACAATAAAATGAATTTATATTTGACAAAAACAAATTGCTTATAATATATAGTTATAAGGTATTATTATGGTAATAATATTATTAAAATATTATTTCATTTAGCCTTACTCATTATAAATTTATAAATTGTGAGTATCGCATAAAGAACGATGTGAATAGGTTTGTGATGTAAATAGCTTGAAAAGAATCTAAATATTTTAAAAATTTAATTGTGCCATGTAAATAATAATATATGTTATTGCAAGAGAAGTTTTAAGTCCCTACAAATTAACTTTTTTAATTATAACAAAATAACTAAAATTATTATATTTTTATTGAATTGTATAATTTTGTTAAAATCTGAACTTGAATTTTCTATAAAAAAAAGTTGTACATTTGTATTTTTAAAATTTATAGGTTGCTGAAAGGTAAACAAATGAGGAGTCTGAGCCTTGTTTTAAATGCTCAAGCTTTTTGATCAAGTATAATATTTTTATGATAATTTATAGAAGAAAACTAAAAAAACTAAAAACCAATTATAAATTTAAAAATAATGTACAATTAGTGTAACAATTTCTTATTTATACAAAATATTTATGATATAAAATAATAATGCATTGTATTATTTAAATTGTAATAAACATTTTTGTGCTTCAGTTTTATTTAAAAAAACATCGGCCAAAATAGAATTAAATGAGAATTTTAAATTGTTAAAAAAAAAAATGAATTTTATTTCGAGTTGCATTTAAAATACATTTTTTAAAGGATTCTTTACAATACTGTATTTAATTAACTTCAAAAATGTTACAATAGTTGACATTGAAAGGCGTTAAATTAAATTCCACGCGTTGATTTGATGCTTAAAAAAAAATCTAAAAACTCGTTGAGTATATCGATCAATTAATTATAATATCTAACCAAAGAAAACATATATATACCTATACAACAATTAGCTGCGAAACCTCAACTAAACCAACTTTCGATTGAATGATTGGTTTTCAATGTTTTCGCATAAAATAATATATTTTATATTTGCTGTTTTGAAGAGATACCATATTTGTATTTATTGTAAGTATAGTATTAAAATTATATGTGAAATACGTATATTATATAATATTTATAATAAAGGATGAGTACATGTTATATATATATGAGTATAGGACGTGTACACGCTTTATATATATGTATGTATATGAGTATAGCTATATAGAACATATACTTGAGGTATACGATTTACTCAACTTGGTAGAAAATATTAAATTAAATTTCTACAAAGGTTACAGGATTTATAGTAATAGTCTAAACGACAGAATATTACATAGAACTTAAATTGCCAATTAAACACAAAGGATTACAAAAAAAAACACCAAAATTGCAGTCGACTTATCGCTAATGGACGCGGTTGAATAAAATAGAGATGGGCCGCGAGGGGGCGATACTATAGAACCAATATGTATAGGTACCTTAAAAAACCAAATTAACCAGCATGATAACAAAACTGCAAAGCTATTTTTATATAATATATTATATACAATTATATAATATAAGACTGATGGCAGTTTTATGGCACAACAGTTGACTACAATATTTCAACTGCAATTATGTCATAATATTATTTTGTCGTATACTATTAATAAATAATAATAACGCAATTATTACATTTTAAAAAGGTATAGGCGAATGGGTACTACTCAGTTGTATATAGATGTGGTATCGAGTGGGTCACTTATAATAAATGTGTTTAATTTGAATTCAATAATATAGAACCATTGTATATGAAAAACGATTCTGAGCGAAGACTTTTTTATTTGTATATTAATAATACGGTAGGTTGAATTAATTTTTGTCGAAAACATTATTATATTTTAAAATGCTATTGTATGTTTAAAATATAATATTATACTTTAAAGGTTTCAGGTACCGACAATTCACGAATAAGATTTTTAAATTACAACAAAACAACTAAAACTGTTATTCTTTGTTTGAATATTCAATTTCGTTCAATGTCGAACTTAAAATATTAATTAAAAAAATTGTGTTTACACATTTTTGTATTTTTTGATCACAGTTTAAACTATTTATGATAAACCTTATTTTATAATTTCAATGCTTAGCTATAAAAATTTAGTATTTCATAAATTTTTAAATACAAATTAATTTGACAAAATTATGAATTTTGTCAAAATGTCAACTTTAAATGATTATAAAAAAAATCATGGCTATGTAATATGTATGTTTAATATTTTTGAACCCGGCTTATAACAACTTATGAAGAACTTTGTACCTAATAAACTTCCAAGCTTCTTGATAACGAAAAAAATGTTTATTAATATTTAAAAAATCTAAACTAAAACAATTGAAAATGTCTAATGTATTTTTTATAAATCAAAAAAAGACAATATATTTTGAAAATTTTATCATCATCAGGTACATAAAATGATAAAATAAACATTTGCTAAAAATTTCAAGCATCTATAGAATTCATATGAGCACAATTTTTTTTATAGACATTTTAAAAACGAACTGTCCAAGGATAAACATTTTCTAATTCAGATGAGCCGTTGCGAACAGCTTCTTCCACAAGCCATTCATTATGTAAAAAGTGTTGCCAATGGGTGACTTCCTTGTCAAGCTAATCACGTTATATTTATTATTTAACCATTAAATCTCATATTTGCTTATTGTAGAAATTCAATACAGATTGTAAATTGCATTATAATAAAAAAAGATATATGAAGTTCAAATTTTGACAAAATTGGAAATTTAAACAAAAAATAACAATTTAAGCTATTTTGTTGTGATCAACAATATTTGTTAGGCCTTTCAAAATATTAAGATTAATTTTAAGCTGTTACCTGTTTATATCGTATAAAGCCTAAACCGTAATATTAATATACTAAAATAAATTACTATAACACTATAATACAAATATATAATAAAATATACTATTGTTAAGTAAGTAGATACTATAGTTAATATTATAGGCTATTTGTTTCCACTCAGCATCGTTTTTTATATGCTGCAATGATTTATCATTTAATTTAAATGTAACACATTCATTATCTACAGTGACCTACTGTACTGTTGAGTGGTTACCTACTTACCTACTTTCTTATTTGTGTGTCTAAAAGACACTTTTTAGAAAATGCTCTGATCATTTACTTTAAGGGAGATTTCTGGTAGTAAATTGGATCAAATTTGTACTTAGGAGATAAAAAGTAGAAATTTTCCAGTACTTTCTAAAATAATTGAGAAAATCATAAAAAATTACGAAAAGATTTTTTCCACTTTAATATTATTAAATAATTGTTTATATTTTTATTTTATTCTATTTACTTTGTTAAAACATTAAAAGAAAGTAAGAAGACTGAAATGAAAAGAATATGTTATTGGCAGTAATTATTATAATATGGTTTATAAATTATAATATATTTACTATCATGATTTAACTAATTCTTATAAATTATAATACCAGCTATGTCATATCGGTTTTTACTTTCGATTTAATTTTAATACCGGCTCATGATAATTTTATAGGTACGTTTATAGGTACGTTAAATCGGATTTAAGTCCATAACACTCGATTTCTAACTTACTGATAGTTTGAATCATTTTATTTACCAACACAAATACAATATATTATCTGTGGATTTAAAACAACAGATTTAACGTCACATATAGTAAATACTATAGTATCTACTTATTTAGCAATTGTATATTTTATTATATATTTATATTAATTTATTTTAGTATATTAATAATACAGTTTAGCCTTTATACAGTATAAATAGGTAACAGCTTAAAATTAGTCTTAATATTTTAAAAGACCCCGCAAATATTGTTAAATTATAACGAAATAACTTAAATTGCTATTATTTGTTTAAATTTCCAATTTTGTCAAAATTTGAACTTCAAATGTCTTTTTTATTACCATCATGTAAACGCGTAACAAATGTGGTTTTTTAATATATCGGTTACCCATCGGAATATTAGGTGGTATCGGTAAAAAATGGTGTCGGCTCATCAATTTATTATCATATTCTTTTTCGTTTCCAACGTCCTCATAATCCGATTCTATTTCTGTTCCCAATAATATCACAAAATTAAAAATAGTAAATAGATACCAATACTATAACAATTAAAAAAATTATCTCTTTATATTTTGGTACATGCTACCCTGAATGCATCAGACATAATAATATATATAATATATTAATACAATTTACAGGGAAACGGTATGTGAAAATCATTATATAATATAAGGCTTTCAACAATGCTTTCAATACTACAATAATAATGGGTACCTAGTAGGTACTACCTACGTCCTACACTCGTTTTAATCTCAGTTATTTTAAGATATATTACGCGTTCGAGTTACCTAACACTTTTTCGTATGCATATAACGCACGCGAAACATAATATATTTTGTTTTAAAATAAATGTCATTCAATAGAATATTATACACCATCGCGTATGCGAATCACATCATATACCTGAGTATATTGTATACATATGTATATATTTATTTGTAAAATAATAATTTATATTATTATTGTATCGTAGCAACAGTCAGTGGCAGACCAGAAGCAATAATAATAATCATATTCCGATATTTCTATAAGTACTTACAATATTTTAGCAGCCGAGAATACCAAGAATACACCTATATATACCTATATAATAGTAATACAAATTTTAATGAAAATAAATAATGAAAGCGCGTTATATGTAAGTAAATAATAAGTATTTATATACAATATTATATATATATATATATATATATATATATATATATAAATATTTAATACACATAAGGTAATGTTCATATATTATTATTTTTTCTTGCACGAAAAATACGGCGCATTAAAATTATTATAATTCACTTCAAAGACGAACAAAATTCTTAGTTTAAATAATCATAATTGTGCGTTTTCTGGAAAAATTGTTGTTCTAAGTTTTTAATTTATATTTCTTTAATCTCTCTATAAAGAAAACAAAAAATATAGCGTATTATTCATACGTCCTTGAACTGCGTAGGAAGGTATAAGATTACTTTTTTACCCACTCAATTATAGACGTTATAAAAATGATTTTCTTCCTTGACTCCTTATATTATTATCATTATTTTATTTTGATTGTTATTAAAACGTATTTACGTACGTACATTGTTCATTCTATTAGAAATGTTGCAGTCTATATTATTATCGTACACATAATGACAATATCTCTACCATCGCTTTTTCTCTCATTTTTATAGTAATTTTGTTGACTGCAGGTCGTCGTTTCCGTAAAATACTGCCACCGGCGAAACAAAAATACCAAAATTAAAAGCAAAACATTTATTAAGCACGACTGAGCAAGGGAATTTATATCACGTACCTATGCTATACGAATCGCTGACAAAAAAAAGCAATTCATGTAAAATTTAAAAATAGCAATTTGGTCGAAAGAATATATGTCTCATATGACTCATATATATAGCTGCTGCACGCAAGCTCATTCATTTAAAGATGATCTTTTCGGAAAATGTATTCAGTCGTTTTATTTTTTTTACTCGCATTTCATAAATTTATCCTTGATATTATAATATTACATACAATTTTATTTTCTGGAAAGAAAAATATTTTGGTATTATTAGATAGCTAAAGTACATTTATACAATAAACAAAGTTTACTTATCAGCACAGCACTCTCGTACAGCGTATTTTCGTATTATAAATTAGATATTTAAAATATCCTGTAAAAGTATGATCAAAAAAAAAATCCTTTATCATAGTGATGAGAATAATATTCTCTCCAATAATAACCTATAACATATAAACGAGAATATTTTCTGCTCACATCTAATGTGACATCCAGTGTGTCATAGTGTATATGAACAGACATTTTTTTTATCGATAAAAATAAAAAAAAAACTAAAACATAAAAAATTTTTTATGCCTATAAATAGCTCAAAAAGAATCAAAGTATACTGAACATTTTATAGTGTATATAAAATTCTAATATAAACATTCGGGGAAAGTTTCGTGTACATTATGCAATCTACTGTTATCTTTTGTGTTATAATTAAAAGAACAAAAATCGATTTTGTCAAAAATTCCCATTTTTCCTTATTTTTTTTTGTTTTTTTACGATGTTTTTGAAAACTATTTGTACATTTTTATATTTGACCTCCCAAAGTACTAACTAGATTTACTTTCCCACCAAAAAAGAGGCCGATAAAGAAAATCGAAGCATTTTTAATGCACCAAAAAGTGACGACAAACAAAAAAAAACACATTGTAAAATCAATTATGCATCTTTAACTCCGCTCAGAATTTAAAATAATATATAATGTGTATAATTAAATATAAGTATGTATAATAGGTAGGTTACATTACCATGTACCTGAAAAATATTTCATTTTCAATGCCACTAAATACTAATACATATTTAGTCTAAACTATGCCTATTAGACTCAGAAAAAAATGTACCAGTTTTGAGGAAAAATGGTTATAGTTTTAATGAAAAACAGGCATAATTTCGAGCCTATGAATTGTATTCATAAAAATCAATTAAGTTGTAAAATATTTTGTCATTTCCTAAAGATCTTAAATCTTTTGAATTAAAAGAGCACCTATAAAAATGTTTTTCAAATTAAAACGTAATTAATGAGGAGCTGTGGGGAAAGAATAGTACATACCTAAAATTGATGATAAGTGTGGACCAAAAGTGTTATTTACTTCAAACTCATCAAAATATAAAAAAATAAGGAATCATAAGTTTATTTGTATGCAATAACATCTTTTGTTTTCATAACTCACAATTAATAAAATTAGTATAGTCTACATTATTCATGTTTATAGAGTTATAATTGTCTAAAAATAAATTCAATACACCGTGTAGTTCAAAATATTTCTTCAACTGAAATTTTATTGGAAATATTACACATTTACTTTTTTTCATCAGTAGTATTGATAATATTTAACACAATGTTTTTAACTGTATTATTTAAATTAATTATTTTTTGGCTTCTCACATAATTCCTTATATTCTAAATTTTATAAAAATCTATACTCTATGTTTATATCAATAAAAGGATTCTTACAAAAATCCGTAATTATGTTTAGTGATTTTTTAATGTAAGGGTCTATACATTTAATCATTATTTTTGTTTCAATTTCTTCTACAATAACTTTAGTTATGAGTTGAATAACATCAGTTTGCAATTCTAAAGTTATTTTTCTTGAGAAATTTGGCTTACCATAATACCAAAGTGTAAAATTTAATACTGAATCTTTTAACAAACATACATTTATTAAAAGGATATGGGATATATTATCAAAAACTACAGAACTTGTATTACAATATGAGTAATTGTCAGAAGAGTCAACTTCCATAGGTACATTAGTAGGAAGATTTTCATTATTTAATTATTTAGAATAGATAGGATTTAAATTATCAATTTCAGATTTCGTGTGTTTGGAAAAAAATTGAAAAGATGTAAACTTTTGAGAACAATTAATAACACTACATTTATACATCAAGTTTGATTGTAAAGAATGATATATTTTTAAATGCATAAAGAATTGTTCTAACTGAGTTAATTTTAAGTTATAAATAAAACAATTCAATTATTTCAATTGCATGCTTCAGACTTAATAATTATAAAAAAAAAATTTAAAATAAAAAATATGATATTGAAACTAATCTTTTAAATCAGATACAGCAGATAATAGCGAGGAATTTTTTACATCATTTTCATAATCAATACCATATTTACACTTTTGGATAAATTTCCAAACTAGCACAGATTCCATAGGATATTCTATTATTCTATTTTTAAACATAAATAATTGAATTGAAATCATAATCATTTATTTCATGCCAATATTATTATTGAAATAATGTATATACATTAACTTATATTAACTTCAAGTAAATTAAAGTAATTAAAGTGATGAAATTCATGGATTTTTATCATTAGTTTTAATCTGATCTGGCATTAGTTTAATTAACTAATAAAAGTTCAAAAACAAGGAAAATATGTCGTAAAAAATTGTCTTTATATCATTGATTTTATTATAAAAATGTTGTGGATGATTATTATTTAAATACTTAAATATAATTGTTTTAATTAATTATATTGGAATATAATTGATTGGTAAACATTAATTTAATGGAATATTTTTATGATACAAACAAAGTAAATATATATACTTAAATTAATGATACCCAATCTTTAAAACTAAAACTTTTTTTTTTTGAGTGTAGGCTAATATGCAACTTGTGCAAGGCATTATAACCAAGTAGGTAGTTGAAAATTTAATTTTTTTTAAATGTTTAACTTAACCACCTAGTAAATTAATTTTCTTATTACTCCATTGTAACAGGTACTTACCTATCTATCTTTTTCTAGTTCATTTGAAAAACAATAGGTATATTAAGTTGAAACTTTGTTATATAGGTACTATATAAGTATTATCATTTTAAATAAAAATAAAACAAATACATATTCATTATATTCCTTGATTTAAAAATTAAATTGAAACAAACATTTTATGACTTTCAATGCCTCTAGTTACGGTGTACTATAACCAGTAAAAAGGGATAGTAACGAGGTTGTATTTTCAACAAAATGTATAAAAGTATTTAGGTAGGTACCTAATTATTATTTAAACAATATTGAAAGTCGCACAGTTACTATGCGTGACCTACATTTGGTGATTATAAGAAATCTAATTAGGTATACCTACAGTCTTTTGACTGAACTAATTTTTGTCAAAAATAAATCGTCTATAAAATATATTATACATAATAATTAATAATTTCTTTATTAATCACCTTGTATGTAAGTATACCTAGATGATAATACAAATAAAATATATAAATATATATTTTAACTTAAAACCTTTTAAACCTACCTTAGAATGGTGTGAATAGGTTTATATGGTATAGCACAGTACCTTAAGAATAACCATTAATTATAAATACTATATTTTATAGTATTTATACTACCTACAATATTTTAACTAAAAATTTTATTTTTCAATAAAGCCTCCAATTTTTTTAGTAATTTGAAGTTTGAACTTAAGATATCTATAAAAAAATTGTGCATTGTACTTTTAAGACTTTTTGAGATTTATGTAATAATAACTTATGTGGAACTTTATATTAATAAATATTTACATTATCAAGCTTTAGTTATTCAAATTGAAAATGCTATAACTAGATTTTTAACTTCAAATAAATTTAAAAAAATGTCGTGATTTTAACAAATTTTGTCAATAAGAGCCAAAATAACTATTTTGAAAAATATATCAAGTCTAGAAAATGCTAGTGTCTATAAATATTTAGTGAAAATTCAGATATCTACCATTTTCGAATTACAACAAAAAATTGTTTATTTTGAAATTGCCTATATGTATCAACTATGAATTTTTTACATTTGATCCCCCAAGGTAGGTAGATACCAACTTTCACTAGATCCAATATTTCGTTACTAACAACCAATCTTTAAGTTGAAAATCGAATAGGTATATTGCACCAAAAAATGATTGAAACAAAAATTAAATAGATAAAAAAAAAAAAAAAATTGAAATGGAAAAATTTACATTATCATTTAAAATCACTCAGCTGCTCAGAAAATATTATTAGAAAAAAAAAACATTTTACGAAATAATACCAGCGTTGCATGCGTGCTGTCCACTACCTATAAACAAACAAATTATAAATAATGCTATAACTAACGAACTGACGCTGGCAATATCACGGTCCGCCACACAACGGATAATAATATTATTTCGTGCCCAACAATAATAAATAAATGTTATTCGTCTGGGTCGAGTGCTAGCGAGCGTCCGTATATGCATAATACTTATTTATAATATTTAATATATATAATATTTATAATAATATTTCAATCGTATACTCTGTATAGTGCTTATATGGTAGGTGTAGCCGGTATACTTGAGCAACAGCGGTTGGCCGTTTTAAATTACAGCAGTGTCCTACAACCGCCTTGGCCGTGGAACCAGAGAATAATAACAATAATCGAATAATATTATCATAATTCCTTGACCTTATCACACAGCTCTTATCACCACTACGGTTTGTGTTGTGCGGTCTCCGTAAACAATTTTCCCTTTCCGGTCGCCGACCCCCCCCCC